>JANRGW010051254.1:0-17661 GCA_024733675.1 Psilopsiagon aymara | reverse complement strand
GCTGAAAGTCAAAAACACAGTGCTGCACCAACTACTAAGAAGGAGAAAAATAACTGCTACTGCTGAACCCATGACAAGTTATTTGGATATTTATAGATACTCTCTATTCTCTGACTAGTAAAGAAAATATATTTTATTTATTTTCTGCCTTCTTTGGCTAACTGAGCATGCAAACAATCCCAGTGTCTTCATATAGAATTCAAAGCTCCAAGAAACTTGAAAGTGGGAATCATCAATAGTAAGCAAAGAAGAACAGTCTCCAAAAGAGGTCTTAAATTCTGCCAACATCACCTGTCTGAGCTTTAGCTGACATTAAGTAGACATTAGGAAACATGACTAATAATAGTAATTGTGGGACATCTAGCAAAGAAATAATTGCATATGGAAATCCTCTGGCTTTGATTGAAGGAAGATGTGGACATTTTCCTGGTGTTTTGCTTGCCTTAACAAAGTGTTTGGAGATAAAACAGGACACAAACACTTTTAATGGAGACAGTCATATGGCTGAAATCACAGTGTCTATGGACAAAGACTGTTAGAAACCAGTAGAACTCAATTAAGTGGAACGAATAGAATTGAAACATCTTCTCTCAAGGAAGCATTTGGCCTGATGTTTTTCCTTTCATATGTAATAGTAAACCTGAAATCATTGATCATATTTCAACATGTTTACTTTGTGTCTCCTGGGTACACTATTGCATAGAAAACATTTGCTGTATCAGATTTTTCAAAGGTCAGTAACTCCCAGTGTATTCTACCCTTGGGACCTGTCTGCATAAATTCTGAAATGATAGATGCTGAAAATTTTCATTATATTGTCTTCTTCAGAGTGCTGTAAGAGGTCTATTAGTTCATTTTCTTTAACCTCAGAATTTTACGTATTCTGAGGAGAAATCATCATGTTGAATACAGAAAACTATTTAAATACTTTATTTCACATCCAATTTTAATACTGTCTTTTTCACTGCTAGTTAAGACCATTAAATTTCCATATTAGTTCTATAAAAATTTCAGTTATAGAGGTTGCTTAGTTATGAATATGGTCTCATGCTCAGTTGTAAACAAAATGTTTTCTTTTTTTTTTTTTTTTAAGAAATAACTAAAATACTGTTATCAAGGACCTCCACAGTTTCCAACACTAATTTGGTTAATTATTAATCCCCTGTGGAGTTAATTAATACAAAAATATATTTCTACTAAACTAGAACGGTGTGATCAAAACACTCAAAGGAGACCCTTAGCTACATCTGCCAGTCCCAGAATGCTCAGCTTGTCAATACTCAGGTGACACAGCCTGGTTTACAAAATCTTTCCCTCCACATATACACCAGAGACATGGTAAACTGCAACCTGGCTTTCCCGTTTACCACTCATGCTTAGAAACTGAGCATATATGTCATGCTTCATATCTCTATTCCCTTCCTTATAATACAGGCCTTCTCACATGATGCACCTTCTTTCTGTTAAGAGCCAGCCTTCAAACTGTTCCCAGATTTTCTGGAATTGATGTTGAAAGAAAGATAGTGTGGAGCTCTACATTTCTCAGGGAGAAGCAGCAAGTCAGATAAGTATATTTTTGGAACAAAATTCCTTTAGAGCTGCAATCAGACTACTGCATTTTTTAATGACTGAAAATTAAGACTTCTGTCTACACAAAGAAAAGGATGCAATCAGTGCATTGTTTGGGTCATTATTTGTTTTCTTACCAAGTTCTCAAAAAAAACCTTCTTTATTGATTTTTTAGAATACTGTATCTAGTCTCTGAATTTAGAATAAGCTCTTCTGTAAGTGAAAAAAAACATTCTGTTCCTTGAATGTTGATGGAAATCAAGTATCAGATAAGTGCATGAGCAAAGAAAATCAACTTTAATTTTGAGTAAATATTTGTGAAATTTTGTACTGTAATGATAAAGTAAATAATGACTGAGTGTGAAGGAGAAAGTTTTACTTGTGTCAAAGAGAAAAACCTACAAAACCCCAGTGTTTCCGATAGGATTTTAGTGATACCTCAGAATTAGAATAATAATAATGTAGGCCAATATAGTTTATATACTATAATACATATGGTAAAGTAAGATAGAATACAGGTGGAGATTCTTTTAGTGCTCTGGGCTTCAAGGAGTTTGAGTCATGCTATCAGTGCTTTTTCAGCATGATTTTTTCAAGTATAGATATCTAAAGGCAGTTCAAAATGGGATGTTGCTCAAAGCTAACCACATGTTAAATGGAAGGTATATAGAATATATTTTCATTGAAAGAATTGTCAATGCATTGTCAATGTATTATAAAGAATTATATTATTCTTTGGATTTAATGATGCCTAAGTGAATAAGAACTAAAAATTAGGGGATGTGGGGATGTGGAGAGCAGGAAACATAAAAACTGATGTGTAATATTTGCAAAACACAGATAGATAATTTTGTCTGAGAAATATAGGTGTTTCCAAAATGCATAAATTCCGTTACAAGATAAGCAAGGGAGGAAACATTAAATGACTGAATCTGTCTGCTGAAGCAGAGAGACCTGTTGTGAAACCCCATAGAAAAACAGTGGTGAGGACCCAGAGTGTGCATTCTCTGTGTGATTGGGAGGGTAGATTAGCTATAGTCTGAATGACAATTAATGGCTGTATGATCCTGCATGTGCTCCTGGTGTGCGTCTTTTGATTTAGTTTCATCAGAAAGGCATCAGACAGGCATCCAGCTCATGCACTCCAATACCTCTCCACAATGACAGCAAAAGCATAGAAAAAATTGAAACAACTGGGAAATTTCTTTCTCAGACGAACTCATAATCCAAAATACAACATTAAGATAAAGTACCCATGCAATAAATAGAGGGCAGCTCCTCCATAAAGAGAATACTGTCAGAGCTCAGATTTGGTTCATTTTATCTTTAAGATGCTCAGAAGTGCCTGACTGCCTTGAATCTCTTTGGTGAACTCAAACAAGGAGGGTAGGGCAGGGTTCCACTCCCAGATTTGGAGTAAAAGAAAAAGCATACGAGCTTTTTACATTCAGTGAATACGGGAAAAGATTATTGAATAATCAGAATCCTGGTGGCTACAGGAAATCAGAAGAAGATTTCTTTCTGTAAATTCAAAAGAAAAAACTCATTAACATTTGTATTGCTCTAAATAAAATATCCTAAGCATAATTGGACAACTGATCCTACTATTGGGAACAAATGAAACAAACCAAGAAATACTTAAAATATAGAAGAAAAATCAAGAAATCCTTTATTTTTCTATGCATTAAATTAGAATGGAATTTTTAAAATCAAATACAAATAAATACTAATTTAGGAAATATTTTTGTTCACAAGACCAGTGAAGCATAATGTGTAATTAGTACTGATGCCACTGGAATTTATAGGTAGTTTTAGCTTGCCTTTACATATAATCTTACGAAATTCTCTGAACAGGTAAAATTGCTTTAATACTCACTAGTTGTCATATAAACCAACAGTTGGAAGCTCTGGGATTTAAATCCATATAACTAATTGTTCAGAAATTTGAGGCTGATACCGAAGGTCCTTTCCAACCCAAACCATTCTATGATTATACGATTCTGTTTTGTCTCTACTCCTTATGGGACTAATATGATCCAATCCTTGTTGACAGAAGAATCAGCATGCACTGAGGTCATTACAAGACCAGTCATTATCTCTTCAGTCATTTATATAGCAGATTTCACTTGATATCAGAACCCAAGAGATTAATCTCACCTCATTCAATCATCAAGAAGTTGGTTACTCAAGTCTAATGTAGTCTTCAAATGCTCCTCCTACAGCTGGCAGAGATAAAGAGGCATTTATATGGAGTGTCTAAAATCATTAAGGTGAACTGCCTTCTGGAAGTGCTATTTTTCTCTATTTACTGTAAAGGGAGCATACAGAAGCTGGCTTTGGCTAATGCAGCAAAAGCTGATATATAAAAACTGAGAGCACTTCAGATTTTTTGGTGCAGATCTTTGTTCTCTTAATGGCTGTTTGGCTGAATTGGTGCACCAGCTAAAAGTCATCCCTAAACTTCATAGAGGCCCAGTTATGATCACTACTTTGGGGTCCATTTTCACTTTGAACAGATCTGTTTTCATCAGTGAAATGCATATTCTTGTTTCTGGTTTTACCTGTTCTCTTTTTTTCCTCATTTTTCTTTCTGTCTTTACAGGGGGGGGATGAAGGAGACACAACAGAGAGGTGGGGAAGGATAGGAGGAGGAGGGTGTAGGAAAAGAAAATCACATTCTAAAATTATGCATTGTTACTTTGAGCTATTGTTTGTATATGACTAGTTTAATCATGCACAACATTCACCCTTCATTACACAGAACACTGTTAGTAGTAGATGCCTCTGAGCACAATAATGCCTAATTTGCATTAATCTTGCTTTGCTCAGTTCTTTTATAGCGATACAAACATATGGTACAAATTATTCTCCATTTTTAAACAGCAATAAATATAAGAGTTGCACTCCCATATTAAACAGCACTTAATTTACTGAACTCCTCTAAAGTGACTAAAAATGTTACAATGTACTCAGTTCCACAAGAAAATGCAGAACCAAGATGTCTCAAAACAAGCAGCAAAACAGTGTCTGCATAATGATGCAAAAAGGTAATTGAACATAAACAAGATTCCCCAAGCCACAAACAAATAAATAATTATACTGCAATCCTGAGCTTTTAGTTTTTTTTACCTTCCCACTCCTTTACTTTTATGTAGGTACTGTTTATTCAGATGCAGCCCAGAAAGTTTTTTATTTTCTTAGGGTCTCTAGAACAACACTTTTAGCTAAATATACCTGTCATATAGCAGCTACTGAAAGTGGCATCCATTCTGTTTTCCATTTAAGTTCTCTGATATATACAACTTTGTCATTTATTCCAATTTCTAAACTTCAACTATAAGTTCTTGTAGGTTTTGTTCAGTCTGCATTCCTCCAACTTAAGGGATGCTGATGTTGTATGACTTCTGTGTATTAGTCCAAGAGGCACAGAGTTTGTGTCAAAAGGCGAGACCCATATCAGTGTCATTCTGTCCAAGGCAATGTAAACCATTTTGAAACTCCCAAAGGGAACAACCCAACATCTGAGTTGCTGACTCAGATCAAGGAAAAGGGCTCTCAGCCCCACCCTAGTTTCCCTCTCTTATCCAGTAATAAAGGTCTTCACTTCCTCCTGTGGTTCGAATACAGTACTGAAACAGATCTGAAAAGATCATCACAAAGGATCTTATAGTAAGTATTATGATCATTAAGTCAAATGGTTATGTCTTAATCTTACTCCTGTTTTAATACAGCAAATGTGGTATTTCATTTTATGTAGTGGCACATCTTTAACAAAGAAAAGAGGCTGTGAATATCCAGGGTATCTTAGACCCTTATGGATACGCTCCTCTGTAATGCAGATGTGGATTAGTACAAGTCTGAGGCAAAGGAGCAAATTCCAACAGCATATTTTTGCTGGGCAAGTTTTCTAATCACCAAGTAAAATGAGACTGTCATTTAATTTTTATTTTTTTTTCCAGCAACATTTCCAATTAAGACATTGTTTCCTCTTTGGTTGCTGGATAAAAAAATACATAGACATGTATCACCTGGGGAAGGTTTTGAGTTGAAAGTTCATTGTGGGATTATGTTTGGGACTACAGCCTCATTTAATATACCTGGGATGTGGATTAATTTAAGTTAACCATATGTTATATTTTTTATAAGCTCTGGAGAACTGTGCACATGTCTAGCAGCATGCCTACACTGTGCCATTCTCTCTGAACTCATGCCAAACAACCTGTCTCCAGACTTGAACATAATACAGTTGTTCCAGTGCTGACACTGGAACCCCAGCTAAGTATAGTAACTAGTCACAGAGATAACTTAGCAAGTCAAAATCTTATCTGGGATGTGTACTTACATGTGTCCCATATATCCACTATCAACATCTATATAAGTGAGTTTGAATCTTTTCGTATTCAATGATACCTACATAAGAAAACTGCAAACCACTGCAGAATTACTGCTAGAGCAATTGCTAAAAGGTAAAGGGCATTATTCTGCATACTATCCTCTCCTCCCCATCCTATATTGGTTCTGAAGGAGAATTTTATCCATGAAAACTGTCAAAATTCCAAACTGGAACAGCTTTCAGAGGAGATTAACCTTCTTCATGGCACAGCAATTTTCCCTCCAGAGGAAAGCCATATTATTTCAGTCTAGAGAAGGTGTCTATTACTTTAGAATTTAAGAACCCACATGTTTCTTCTTGGAGAGAGAAGCAATTGCTTTAACTGCTGTGCTCAGCATGAAAATGTTTTGGTAAAAAATGCCTCTCTTAATCATATTTTGACATCCATATTTCAAATGGGGCTAAGTATATGAAAAACTAAAATCCAAGTTAAAAAATGCGCACCTATAATAACGATCATGGAACTGTAAGCTAGCATGTATAATTTATTAATATTTTTCTGTGTGGAAGTACATTTTAATGTACTACTCTAAATTAAACCTTGGAGGGTCTTTTTTCATTAAAATAAACCCCATCAGTTTGACAAAAAAAATTCCTATAAACAGCACTTACTTTTATGAATATAAAAGTAAGTATAGACCTTGATTTATTATTCAATAACAGTTCTCCATTAGCAACTGGACAGTTTTACAGTTGCAACAGGGAAATCCTCAGTGTTTTTCTACATCTGACAATGAGGATTCACCCTGTAATATTAATTTACTACTGTGAATGAAGTGTTTGATTACTACAAGACAATTTCTATCATCAGGTAATATATTTTCTCTTTTGTTTCTTCTGCCAGCTAAAGTACATGCTAACACTGAAGCAAATTAGCACTTGGATTTCCTCTGCATTCTCCAATCTCACTGGTAGTAAGGGAAGGAAAGGATAATAAAATTGTTTAGTATAAAAAAAAAAAACAAAAAAAAAAAAAACAAAAAAAAAACAGCTCCAAGGGTTTGCCTTTGGTGTGCATCATAGAAGTACAAAATGGCTGGAGTATAGCATGTGTACCAGGACGAGGCTCATACACACTTGTGTGCCTTCCCAGTCCCTCCTATAGCTTCAGGAGCTGGTGAAGCACCGGATGAGTACAATCTCCCCAGGCAGAGAGGACAGCCTTCTTTAAATCATTGGCCACCATGCACAACTGCAGTACCACTTGGAGAAAAGCCTGTAGGAGAGATGTTTACTGTATTACAGTGTATCTCACTGTTCAGTCAGCTGTCAGTGTGAAGCCTTCCTAAGCTACCTAGAAATCTCCAACTTGGTCAGCTCATTTACTTCTCTCATGCCCTTTTTTCTCTCTCTCTTACTCCCTCATTTCCAGGGAGGAATCTGGTATACACTAGGAGATACAGAACAGTCCATGTCCATGTGTCAAACAATTCTGGTGGCAGGACTGTAGCATACATGCTCCTCTTATCCATTTTCTTGCCGGCCTCATCCTGTTGCGTTTCACTTTCGGACAACTCCGGGTGGTTTCCACTGTCACAATTACTACTGTGACTATGGGTAACATAAATCTGTTTTATCTTTTGAGAGGAATCATTTAATTAAAGAGAATGAAAAAGAGGACGGGGGATTGTTAATGACTTGAATATTCTGTTCTACACTACAGTTTGCTGGAGCCTGTGAGTAAATTAGTGTAATTCATGAGCAGTAAATTCACTGTGAAAATTAGGCTAAAAGGTAAAAAGTACATTGTAATCATCATCAAGTAGGAAGAAAATCATTCATAATACAAAGTTTATGGCCAAATAGGCATTATAAAAAGAAGCATGGAAAAACACATTAATTTGAAGGCATCTTCCCCTTTCCCTGTTCTATTCAAAGAGAGTAACAGGCAGATTAAATCAGTAGGAGAGATATAAATGTCATACTTGCAATTTGTTTTAGTGCCATTGAAAGAAGACATCTGAAAACAAACAATTTACAGAGACAAGCAAAGGCTTGATCTGTGTCAGTGATGAGGAAACGGGCCAACTATCTACAGAAGAATTTGCAAAGCACAGTTGCTGGAGAACTCAGCACAAATAGCTTTACTGGTGTTTCTAAGAACTCTTTGAAGCTCTGTTCTATCCTCCCTAACATTTTTCCTTAGTTCTAAAGCAAAGCTTGTATGATGACAAGGTAATTCATCTGCAAACTATGCAGTGTGTGACCATATCTCTGCACCTTATTTGGTATCAACTCAGAAATTACAGTGTGTGACCTGTGGATAAAAGTAGCGAGTTACATTAAAAAAAAAAAAAAAAATTAAAGTAAGAATAGCGCGTATCCCCAGACTTTGAGGTGATTTAATACTCAGAGTATATCTGCTTTCCTTCTTCATAACTGATGCCGTATTAGTGACTTGAATTAAAAATCACCTTCTGTGACCCATATCCTCCACAGGTGTTTAATCTAATAGATTTGTTGTGCTTGTAACTCATCTCACAAATTTAATTTCCAAAAAAACAAGCTGATTCTGTGTTGCACACAACATAAATGGCAGCATATTTGGATGAAATATTGCTGTATTTGGTTGGCAATGCTTCATACAGGTGCTGAAGCTGCTGGCCACTCTGAATACCACTTAACGTGATTCTATTGAATTGTCCCACTACCGAAATTAGTTGTAGAATTATATGATTTTTTGGTCTCTCCTTATGCTAAGCAGAACACATAAGAATAACTGACTCCATTTCTGTTCTTAAAATGTTCATTCGAGTTTAGGAAGATCAGGAAAGGTTTTGGAGAGACTTCTTAGTCAGCTAAATAAGTCCACACTTACTATGTTTCAGTCTTGCCTCCTAATCCTGCCTCTGGCTCTACCATTATTTGTGCCTTGGGCAACTCATATGATCTTTGTCTGTATACAATGGAAATAATACATTCCAATCACCTACTGCAAAGAGAATTGTTGCACATCTTTATTTAACATCACCACATAAAATAGAGACCTATAAAACTGCTAAATAGTTTTATTATGATTGTGCTCCCATAAGTGCCTATGCTCCCATAAACAATGATCATAGATGTTATATGAGTCAGAGAGGTATAGTCAGAATTGTCTTTTATGAAGCCAAGTTGCCAGTTTATTTGTATTTTTATTTTGACCTGTTTCTTGGCTGTAGATTTAAAATAGTAAAGCTCAATCTATGAAACATAATGTGCTTTTAATGATGGATACTTTCCTTTTTTTTTTTTTTCAATTTAATAATAGTAAAGAAACTCTGAATTACAGTATTTAATGAAGAGAAATCTATATTTTCACATGATTAGGAAAAAACTGAACTTCCGAGAGTGCTTAGTCTTCCTTTACCATGTTTTGCTTTCCTATACAAAAAAGGAAAGAAAGTGTCATATTTGACACCTATTAAAAGTAGAAATTTCAACTATAGAATGGTAGCTTAGGAAAAAATGATTGTCAGCTACAATATTGAGACAAATCCAGAATTTCAAATCCCGCTCTCGCAGTCACTTTATTAAATATTCAGCTGTTGGCTGAGTTCAGAAGTGATCTTGATCCTCTCAGGGCTTTTACCCTGCAGGTTAACAAGGCTGCAATCATTAAGACCTGGTTCAGCAAAGCACTTCACCAGTCTGCAGGGGAGTGGTGGTGATAGATAACATGCAGTTCAAATACCCCCTAACCCCACTTGCTCAGATTATATTGATAATAACATCAGTCTTACAAATTAGACATAGAAAAAAAGCTATTGAATCATGCCACCTAACTCTAGTAATTTGCGACTTACCACACTGAGATATTCACACTGTGCTATTCATTTTTGGTTTGCATGTTTCACGAGATGGAACTGTGCAACTGAATCCCATTTAACAGTCACCTATTGAACTCCTAGGAAGTTTTCAGCTTTTTTTTCTTCAAATGTTTAACCTACCTTGGCTTCTATCATTTTTTACTATTACCCCTATAAATCTAAATGATGAAGCAATTGAAATCAGTCTTTCTAAATATTTTCAAATACTTGGAAGGTAAGCATAAAAAACATAACTCACTTTTTCAAACATCACAGAAAATGGATCATGAATATGACGTAAAGTAAAACAAGCTCCTCTGACAATATATAACACGTAAAATAGAATTATATATAAAAATAATTACATGTGTAATAAAAATCAAATTAGTCAGCTTTATCAATACTTTCTGCACATACCCAAAGGGAATTGTAGGAAAGCCAGAGGGTTTTAATATTTTTACAGGTTTACTGTCTGCATATAACATTATACTTTATCTTAAATAGTCTAGGATTTTATATACATATTTTTTCATATATTTATACTGTCCTCTAATGAAGGGCGACTACATAAATATGTAAAACCAGTGTGAATAAGTTCTATAATTCAAGAAAAATTACCATAGAGCCATAATTATATCTTCAGCCTCTTTAAAAATATTTGCATCTTTCCTTTGAGCACTCTCTTGTCTGTTAATATCTTTTTTCTAATGCTTTGCTCAGAGTCACGTGTAATTTTCTATAGACAATCACACTTTGATCATACACCAATGTGTTTTTGTCTTCCTGTCACAAGATCTGATTCTTTTTTTCACATGTGCATTAGAAATAAGTTGATTTCTTCATACCACATGGGAATAGGAAATGTGTATAGATGAGTCACCCATAAGTCCTTCTCTGTTCACAAACAGTGGGTCCAGAGAGGCACCTTCCCTAGGTGACTCACTCATCAGAAGTTATCTTCCACACACTCCAGGAATCTACTGGACTTTTTCTTCTCCACTGAGTTTCATTTCCAACAGACATCTAGGAAGTTTAGAAATCCCATGGGAACAAGAGCTGGTGATTGTGAGACTTCTCCCAGATGCTTGTAGAATATTTCATCTGCCTCTTCACCCTAACTGGGAGATCAATAACAGACCCCCACCATGATGTCTGCTTTGTTGGTCTTCCTCCTGAATCTATCATCATGATCATTAAGCTCTAAACAATTAAAACCTTCCCTAACACACAGGACTATCTCACCATCTCTCCTTCCTTGCCCATTCCTTCTGAAGAGTTTATAGACGTCCATTGCAGCACTCCAGATGTGAAAGTCCCAACATGTTTCCATGATGGCAACTATGTCACAATTTCCTTGACGCCCAATAGCCTACAGCTCCTCCTGTTTGCTGCCAATAATGCATTCATCAGCACAGATGCAGTATCTATTCCAGTATCTGAAGGGGGGCTATACAGATGTTGGGGAGGAACTATTCATTAGGGACTCTAGTGATAGGACAAGGAGTAATGGGTTCAGACTTAAACAGGGGGTGTTTAGATTGGATATGAGGAAGAAATTCTTTAGTGCAAGGTTGGTGAGGCACTGGAATGGGTCGCCCAGGGAAGTTGTGAATGCTCCATCGTTGGCGGTGTTCAAGGCCAGGTTGGATAGAGCCTTGGGTGTCATGGTTTAGTGGGAGGTGTCTCTGGCCATGGCAGGGAGGTTGGAACTAGATGATCTTAAGGTCCTTTCCAACCCTAACTATTCTATGATTCTATGTTTCTATGCACTTCAGCTGGGATATTTATCCCACCACCTTCCTGGTGACAGAAGCTTAAGGTCCTACATTACCATTTTCAGGCATTTGTATGGTTTCTAACACATTAATGACCCTTGAACATTTGCTGTCACATGGCTTCTCATTGGTCATCTCTACTGAGAAGGCAGACCAAAGGACCTTACTAGTGCACCATCCATCAAATTTTGACATGCTGCTCTAGGCATACATCTAGCAAGCCAGGTTTTATATCTTTCCCCCTTCAAATCCAGTTTAAATCTCTTTCATTAAGTCTTGTTGAATTCTATGTAAAGACCCTTTTCCCCTCTGAGATAGGAGTACCCATCTGTTGCCATCAGGCCTTCTGTTCTGTAAATAGACCCATGATCAAAACCCCCAAAGTTCTGCTGGTGACACCAGACTCCGAGCTACCTACTGTTCTGCTGGCTCTTCCTGTTCCTTCCTTCATCATTCCCTATAACTGGAAGGATGAAGGAGAACACTACTTGTGCTCCTGAGCTCTTAACCAGTCATTCAAGTCCCTGAAGTCTCTCTTGATTGCTCTCAGACTTCTTGTAGCAACTTCATCACTGCCTACCTGGAAAATCAATAACAGAGACTAATCTAAGGGCTGTACCAAGGTAGGAAGCTTTGTCTTCACATCTTAAGCTGGGATGCAAGGACACAGCAGGCTTTCCTAAGAAGTGGGTCTAGTCTGTATGTTGGGCCTTCTGCTCCCAGAACTTTTACTTTTGTTCACTTTTATCACAATTCACTTTTTTTATTATATTACTTCTGAGGGGCTTCAGCCAAGATCAGTGACCTGCTGTCAGGCATATTGTGAGCATATAGGTATTTTTGGATGCTGTTTCTAAGATAATTTAGTCTCCTTGTATTACTTCCCTGTCCTCCAAGCATCTCTTTAGTATCATCTGTGAATGTAATTAACGCTATTTGCTTCTCTCCTGGGTTAGTGAAGATATTAATCCCTGACTTAATACAGATCCCTACAGCACCATGCTACACACCTCTTCTCATCTGGGTATATTGCTGACATTATCCTTTGTTTATGTTTTTTCATCCTCTTTCAATCTTTCAATGAGACAGTGTTTCTATTGAAGCCAATTGTAATTAATGTCGAGAAAGATTTTAACATGTATTGCAGAACAAATATATTGCAGCTATTGTTTTTCATGTCCCCATTTTTCCTTGTAGTTCTAGTTAAAAAAAAAAAAAAAAAACCCAACAGATTTCTCTTCTACCCTTTAGTTCTTTCTGCATCTATTCTGCATCATTCTGCTAGGTGCATTAGCCTGTAGATTTTCATGGTATTTTCTTTTGCTATGAGCTTTGCTATTTGAGGGAGAGCAAGGACAAAGGAGAGCAAGACAGTGAGCAGGATGGCCCCAATCCAGCAAAGCAGTGAAACACATAGACATCTTTAAACAGACGTAATCTCACTGCAGTCAATAGAAATACTTGCATGCATGAAAGTAGTATCTACTAGCTCAAGGCTGCTGTGCTGAATATATAAAAGGATTGTGTGCTAATCATCTCATATTTCCTTTTGTATTTAAAAATAGTTTCTCACTAACCTGTCAAAGCCCCCTTCATTCTTTCTGATAGGTGAAGCAGTGGTACCTTACATTTTTGAGGTAACATTTATCAGCACAGTAGGATACAAAATATTCAGATTTTCTCAGCTATATGCCTTCATATTTCCCCCCTTATTCCCTAACCTGCTCCTTATCAGAGCAGGAAAAATTTTAATAAGATATTAATATCACCTATTTATAAAGTTAGCTTATTAGCATTATTTATTTACTCACCAAAAAAAAAAAAAAAAAAAAAAAAAAAAAAGAATTCAGTATTTCAGTCACTTTTAAAACATCATTAATTTCACCCCTCCTCAGGACATATTTTATTTCTTCAGTAGCAAATGCAATTTTGCTTTGCACCCAGCAGCATAACAGTTCTTGTTGACAAATGTTAATTATTTGTGTGGGCTTTCTGTTCCTGACATTTTTGGCTCTGAACCTATAATCAAAGCAGAAAGTAGGGGGGAGGAGAGCAGAGGGAAATTTTGCCGAAATAGTGGAACAGCTTTATTTGTGAATGTCATGGGAAGCTAGGAGGAGAAAAGAAAGCAAGTAAGTAAATGCATTAGCCCAAGGGAAAAGACTTCTGAGGATGTGCTCTTACACCCAGCTGGGACTGGTCTCTTCTTTAGCTCAATGGATAAAAAAAAAAAAAAAAAAAGACAAAACCAACCCCACGGCTTCACACCCCCAGAAGACACAATGGGATTTTAGCACTCAGAGGTAATCTCCCCACCACAATTGAAACACAGCTTAAGTAGCCTTAAATCAGAGTATCTAATCAACTGAAATCCAGTGAAAAATAGCTTCTGTTATGCCTTAGAAGCAGAGTGTGGATGAGGAGATTAGCTGGGGTGAGATTAATCACTTTAGAAAAGAGAACTTTAACTACTTTTTAATAGCACATAGTTCAATGTGGTTGAGAATATGGAAGCTCAGATAAAGCTTTTTAAAAAGTAAGAGCCATCAAAGCAGTTTGGAAATATTTAGCTGCTCAGAAACAGTACTGGGCAGAACTCATTTTCATCTATGCTTGTCTGAGGTGATTCCTTATTATCAATCTATAAGTTTCATGCTAGGCAGAAAGAGAAAGAAAGACGCAAAGGTTTTTTGTCATTAATGGTTGTCATTTTGATTAAAAAAAAAAGAAGAAGAAACACTACAGTTTAATGGGTAAATGCAAATGACCTCAACATCACGGTTTTGTACTTCAAAGAGGAGCAAATTTGTTTTGAAGTTTATTTGGTAGATGAATTACTGTCAAGACAAGCAAAAATTCTGAACTCCCAAAGGCTCTGATAATGCTTTAGAAAGAAAAAAAATCAAGAATAGCCACACTTGTGATCAAACATAATAAAAATTAAGGCTAATAAACAACTTTTCTAATGTCAGTCTAAAAAGTGAGCCTTTTAATACTATGTGGAACATAACGTTATCAGTTTGGAATTCACAAGGCTTGTTATCTTTGATATTTGTTTCTTTTTTTTTTTTTTTTATAAATATTGCTTCCACATCTAAATTAAAAATATTCTCCTTGCACAATAACCCATTCAGATTTAGCTTTTACAATCAAATTCCTATCTGTGGGTGAAATTAACTTCTATGGTAGAAAGCTTTCTTCCCCACATTTCCCTTGATAGGCAGAAGCAAGGTACTAACTCTCAAAAGACAATTTAAATAACAATTGAACCATTGAACAGGAATGAGATTTCAAATAGACTCTATGCTTATCATGTTCCATGCTCCTAGGAGCTACAGGACGAAAACAGAACACAAGATTACCCTTCGTTATACTGTAAAAATTTTTCCTCAAAATGTCTCCAATTAAAGACATGTAAAATGCAAGATCTTGCTTTTGAACTATCCGGACACCTCTTCAGTATTAAATGCAGATACATATGTATTTTTAAACATTGCATTGTCATTGATGTTTTTTCAGTATCATATTGTAATTAGAAGATACTGGTGTCTGAGTAAACTTACTCTGATTTGTATCTCTTGTGAATGTCTCCTGGTAGAAAAGCTGATGTTTCTATCTTCTCACTCATTGATGCATATTGTCCTGCAAAACTTTGAGACAAGGCAGACTCGTCAGTGTTCACTAGCAGCTCAGCAGTCAATGCCCATTCAGGGGGGTATACTTTGTCTGACTTGTTTTTTAACATCAGACATATATAACAAGACACAGCTCATTGTGTGTTTGCTTTGGAAAGAACACCATGCTGTCAACATGACAAAATCAAGTACAAGACAAGCGAGACACTGTAAAAATCATTTACCCTCTACTGTATGTGAAGATAGCTTAAAGGAAGGAATACAAGTTTTCACAAGGCATTTAAATGCTCACAACTAACAACAAAGTAAAAAAGATTTCATTCTAAGGTCCAAGCTGAACAGGAAAAACTGTGACAGAGCCTGACTGCCTCTGCACTCTTTCTTAGACTGTCAGAGAGACATAAAGGAATATCTGCAAGACTGTGTGGGCAGCTCATTGCTGACCTCTGGCACAGCCCTCATTGACAGAGCACAGCACGGAAGGGAGCCTGCCTGTAGCGTTGTAGAAACAAGAGAACCAATTCCAGAACTAGCACTGGCATCTGAAAGTGCTCATCGCCTAAAACTAACACAAAAAAACATAAATGGTTTTTGAGGCTTTTAAGCATGGTATACACTCTGTCTACCCTCTGACACCAAAGTGGACAGCTCATCAGTATGAATGTCACCTCAGGGTGATTTTATGGAAATATTAATTAAATATTTGGCAAGATAGGCAACAGCATTTTATTCTCAGTTTTCTGTCACACATGCATTCTGCACCTGAACTCATACAAGATATACAGTCTTCTAGCATTTTATTTTTTATATAAAAATTATTCAATACAGTTGATTGTTTTGGGACATAGATTCACCTCCCTTCACTTGAGACATCTAAGGTGTCTATGTTAGATTCTGTAGGTTCCACAGCTAGCTGATGGAGATAATCTTATATAGCTGAGAGAGGGAAATAATAATTTCATTCTCATAATTCAGATCTGATTGTCTGAACCATATTTTGGAAGACTTTCTTTATCTCTCTCCCTGTAATTACAGCAGAAGCCTTGAGGTTAGTTATCCAACTTTGGCAACAGAACTAGACTGCTAAAACTGGACCAGATGAATCTAGACCACAGTGTCTACGCAAGGGGCACATATTCTAAGTTGGAAGGCTTTTATGTAGATAAATCAATACTTCCAAGGTGACTACAGTGAATATGTTATGAAGTAAATAAAACTTGGCTTATTTTCATTTGCCCTTCAAAACATATTTTGAGCTCAAGCAACTGGTCTTTCATGCATGTATATGCTCTATTTTACACAGTCTTTTTTCAGTTAGCTACCACTTTATATTGATTCTGCAGTTCATCCACAGTAGTTCAAGTAGAACTTTGGTATTGCCATCACAATTCAAGAGCTCAGAGGGGAAAGAGGGGCTTTCTACTGCTTCAGAGCAATTTGTAGCATTATTAGTGAACTGAGGAAATACGTATGTCAAGACCCGCACATAAGTAAGAAAAAAAGCAATATTAACTGAAGCCGGATGTATAGATACATTTCAATAGATTATTGAGTCCTACACATAGGATGTATCCTAAATCTCTATATTTATTACCTTAATACCATTCAAGGAACTCTTGTCTTCAGTTTCACTGGAAATAGGATCAGGCCTCATGCTGATCAGCAGCAAGGATACTTCAAGTTTTGGGGGACTATAAAGCGAAAGTTGATCAATTGGATATTATTCAGATTGAAGGTGTCCCTAAGTCTATGGAGGTTCACACATGACTGACAGTGTTTTCAGATATTGTTTAAATTCATATCCATGGAATTCCTTCTATGTGGAAAATTAAACCTTTGCACTAATTCATTTCCATAGGATTTTTTTTTTTTTTATTTGTAAAATACTCATCTGTAACTCCTTAGGCATGCAGTTAGGGCACTCCAGCTTCCCGTGTGTTCTCTTTCCAAAGACTGACTACAACTATTTTGCTTAACATTCAAAATTTGGTACATGCAATTCTGAATTCAGTCTTCAATAAAATAACGAACACGGCAATAATGTATGGAAAAGTAATTGATGTAATATGAGCGACTTCTTTTACAAAGTGCTCACAAAGCAGTCTAATGATCTAGGCCTAGTATTTTAGCAAAAAAAAATCCCAAAAAAAACCAACCAACCAGCCAACCAAAAACCAAACCCAAGCAATATTCTCTTTTCTTCTTGTCATGCCAGGTTAATTACTTTTGATTTCCTTGGAAATTAATATTCTTTCATCAGCGAACTGCACTGAGTAAATGTTAGTTACGTTAGAACAAGTTATGAATGAAATTAATCGTAGAATCGTAGAATCACAGAATCACAGAATCATAGAACAGTTAGGGTTGGAAAGGACCATAAGATCATCTAGTTCCAACCTCCCTGCCATGGCCAGAGACACCTCCCACTAAACCATGACACCCAAGGCTATGTCCAACCTGGCCTTGAACACCTCCAGGGATGGAGCATTCACAACTTCCCT
>JANRGW010051253.1:0-64912 GCA_024733675.1 Psilopsiagon aymara | reverse complement strand
ACTGTGAGGGTGGTGAGGCACTGGAATGGGTTGCTCAGGGAAGTTGTGAATGCTCCATCCCTGGCAGTGTTCAAGGCCGGGCTGGACAGAGCCTTGGGTGGCATGGTTTAGTGGGAGGTGTCCCTGCCCATGGCAGGGGGGTGTTGGAACTTGATGATCTTAAGGTCTTTTCCAACCCTAACTGTTCTATGATTCTATGATGGTTTGTGGCTGGGATGCTGGCAGGCTCTGCATGTTTCAAAGGCTATCTTTGGGACAAACCCCATAATTAAAGAGTCTCAAGCTCCGAAGTCTGGAATTCAGAGTAGATGATACAAGACTGTTAACAGATGGTACTCTGATGCCCCTGAAGCACTGATGCTTGTAATAGGTCTGTGTTTGCAGTGATCTGAGAAGGATCTCTATTAGGAAGTGGAATAGGGATATGATGAGTTGGATAGCTTGATGCATCATTTTAAAGCACTCAAAGTTAATGCTTATTTTTAAATTTAGGCAGGTTTCTGGCTAAATACCAGCTTTTTGTTCATAGCAAATTGGGCTTTGTGGTTTTTTTTTTGTCTTCCCTCAGCAGTCAAAGCCTTGATTAAGTCTGACATAAAGTGTCAGAACTCACGGTGTAAGGCAATGTTGTTTAGCACATAAATGAGACTAATGTACTGAGATCCATCTGGACCAGGGTAAGATTCAGCACCTTCATAGAATCATAGAATAATTAGGGTTGGAAAGGACCTTAAGATCATGTGGTTCCAACCCCCCTGCCATGGGCAGGGACACCTCCCACTAAACCATATCACCCAAGGCTCTGTCCAACCTGGCCTTGAATTTACATTTGAATTGATAATTTATATACTTACGTAGAAAAAGGGTAAGACTATGAGCAGAGTCCAGCTATATTATAGTTGTTTTTACCTGATTCATTCTTGGTATGCGCCAAGGATCAATACATAGACATGACTAGGTCTGAAAATTTTAGTTCATTGTCCTTAATTCTGGGAGACAGGAACTGGAGCTGTATTTTAAACATGATCCAGGACCACTTGGAATAGATGTGTGCTGGCCAAGTAGTCACTTGTAATAGCAGGTAGTAAGAATAGCCTTTTTAGACAAGCATTCCTATTACAGGGTAATAGATACCATAGACATGGATGCATTAGAGACATTAGATAGGAATTAGAATTGATTCCACAAGAGTAAGACTTGCTGTGTCTGGTATCAATCTTATCCTGGTGTCAATGATGTCTAAATACCTACTTTGTTTTGGTTTATGTACTTGCTATAATGCAAATCAGTTCTTAACATATAGTCTGGAGAAAAGCTATGCATCTGGACCCACTTATCTTAGTTAATACAAAGATTCAAATGTCTTGCTGCTTAGTTTGCATAGATCATGTCCAAGACTTGATAAAATACTTGTTTACTGAAAATGCAATACAATTTGACTGAGATGCCAGTTGTTTTGACACTTGATCCACTCAAGAATTGAGGAGGTAAGGCATCCCAGAAAACAAACTAACACTCAAAAGCTTGAGTAAAAATTTGACTGACCCTTTGGACTATGATTTGGAATGGAGTTTGGAGAACCAGGTGTGACATGAAGCAGTATGGAAGTGCTGATTTATAATCCATGTATGAATCAGAACAGCTGTCTAGTAGGGGTTCTGGCACAGTAATTGCTGCAAATGTATAGTGATTAGGCTGGTAGATGTAAAAAAAAATGCTGAGAGATAAGTAAAACTGGATATATTTGGTGGTGCAATATTCTAATATCTGGCATTAATTTATGCAGAATGGATTCCTAGCTATCCCGGGTGTTGTTTTTTTTGCTGTTAAAATTAATGGCTTTTAATAGCAGCAGACAAAATGCAAGAACAGTTGCCTCAAGCATAGTTTCTCTTGTTAAGTGTATTTCCTACTGTAATTGCATGGGTTCAGCTAAGAAAGGTTCCATAACTCTAGTTGTCGCATTTTCAGTTCAGGTTATGTGTCAGATGTTGAAAACCTTAGGCAGCAGCCTAATGTCAGCCTTGACCTTGAGAAGCAATTGCAATGTTAGAGTGTAATGACAGAAAGAAAATCCCCAGATTTCTCAAATTTCCTGCAGTGATTACAGCAATTGGTGCCCTGGAGAGGTCAGAGAACAGTTGCAGCTGCTCATGCCTGCAGCCGGGCACAGCCAGCCTGAAAATCAGAACGCATATTAAGTCTGCTGTGATCCCTGAAGGTTAGCTGCTTCCTTGGCACCAGTCAATAATCAGAAGCTTTGCCTGGCAGAAAGCAGTAAATGAACAGAGCTGTGCTCATTCAAAGCCTCCTTTTCACAGTCGGCCACAGTTTGTTTTATTTTGTGCTGTTACTTGCCTCTTGGTGCTTTGGCCTCTCTTTTTGTGCATAATGAACTATGAGAGGTAGATGTTTTCAACAGGAAAGATTTGAGAATTAGAGAGCTAAATCTCGTCCTGTTTGCTGAGGGGCAGCTATTTTTTTTTTCTTAGGAATTCATCCCTTGGGAGTGTTTCTGCTATTTCTCTCACAGCCTCTCATTGTCAAGTGCTGCTGATATAATCTGGGAAGGCTTGGGCAGTCTTTGCTCCCCACTGGATCAGACCTGGTGGTGTGGGAGTTTTGCTAGATTCTCAATTTAATGAGGATCTAGTAAATGGATCTTCAAGTAAGTAAGCCGGTTGACGGGATCCAAATGAACTGTGTGGTAATTGAAGGAGTGGAGATCTAGATTAGCTATTAGGAAGTGCTTCACTATGAGGGTGGTGAGGCACTGGAACAGGTTGCCCAGAGAAGTTGTGGCTGCCCCGTCCCTGGCAGTGTTCAAGGCCAGGCTGGATGGGGCTTTGAGCAACCTTGTCTAGTGGAGGGTGGTTGGAACAAGGTGATCTTTAAGGTCCATTCCAAACCAAACCATTCCATGGGTTTAGACAATAATTTAAAGTGTTTGCCCCCAGAAGAAGGTGCTTGTGGATATTTTTTGCAGATGGACTAATATTTAGGCAAACCAGTTCTTTGCTGTGCAAGTATGTCCCAGTGATATTCCTGGAGGAAGTGTACCTCCAGATCCCTGTCTCCAAAGGTATTGTTCAGGCTAGAGCACCAGGGGAGGACAGTGGGGTGACTTCCATTCATTTCCAAGACCCATTTGACAGCTGCATCTTTGACCACTCACAAAGCATTATTTTATGGTATAATATTTTATATCCTTCTCCTATGCTGGGAACTGCCTGCTTGTCCTTTAAGTCAGCTGGCAGAATCTAGCTCCAGATGCTCTACAAGTTGTTACTCCAGTGATCAAGGTCAGAGGCAGTTGCAAGCTCATGTAGATGTGAGTCGAGCAACAGCAAATACCAAGCCTTGCTTTGCCTGTGTCATCTGCATCCTGCAGCCTTGTGTGCTGTTCTACTGCAGGGACTGCAGTGTGCCTGCCTTGTGACCACGGTTGGCCAAAGCTTTTGTGCTTCCTTTCAGAAGATGCTACCTCATTAAAATGATATTTTTGTCAAAATTTATATCTGAAATACTCAACTGGCAAAATCCTGATGTGATTTAAAAATCAAGATGCAGCATTTGGCTTCAGCAGTGTTTCTTGTGATGAATTTATCAGTTCCTTTGCTCTCTCTCATGTAATGATTTTGTTTTGATCTAATCCAGGAGCTTTCAGTAGTGTTTGTGCCAGTGCTTCAGAATGGTTCTCCATCTTCCTAGCCCTGGATCTCTGCTGTGGGAGACATTCAAATGTGTTTTCCAATGCAGGACACAAATAGCTGTCTAGAGTTGCCACCTGCTTTAGTTTAATCTCAGTTCTGCAAGTAGCAGAAAATTTCCTGTCAACTGCATTTCCATACACCTCTGCCTTTCCTTGATACCTGAATGATTTTTCTCTTTGAATTTATTTTCAGTGTGATGCTAACATGACCCCCCAAAAAAGAAAAAAACAAACTCCCTACATTTTCCTGCTTTGAAAGTTAACATTCAGCACACAGTAGCGACTTGGAAGGAATGCTGCAGGGCAATAAGCAGCTATGAGTTGAACACAAGACACCGGGTTTTGAGGCAGGGAGTATGTTTGAAATGAGCATTTAACAACAGAGAAATGTTAACTGGGCCAAGTGTTTGGTGTCTGTTCTGGCTGTGAATTTCTGTGATGCCACTCAAATGCAATCTCAGCTACAAGGAGGACTAAAATGTAATTCACTCCTAAAAGGAATAGAAATATTAACTGTCTATTGGATTCTGTAATAACTTTGAGCAGAATGCACTGCACGTTTATTGAAGGCTTAGCAATAACTCTGCTGTTTCAATTACTGCTTCTGAAAATTGTACCCCATCGTAGTGATATAACTATTACAGTTGCTCTTGATAATACTGCAAATATGTACAGATATACAGACTTTGCAAAGTTACTCTGATCTGGGTTTAGTGCTGGGTGTGAACTAAAACTGGCAAACATTGGGCAACCTAGCAGGATTAATTTTTAATGCACATTTCCATAAAACGGTTAAACCTTGTCAAAATGAAAAGCTATTTGCTGTGCTAAGTAGGATAATTTAATAAGTTTTTAATCTTGACACCTTTCTATTATTCAGCTGTGATACTGCGTTTGCCACTACTAAATCCCTGGGATTATCTATGAAATAGTAGGATGGCTGGCTTGCATTTAAATTAATCAAAGCAACGATGCTTCAAATAAAATGTTAAATTTTGCTGTGTAGGTATTCAAGAAGCAGATGGAATTTTACCACTAATACCCTTAAATAATACACGAAACCAGATTGAGACATGTTTAGATATGCTTATATGCTCAGGTGTAGCTCTTTACACTCCACATGGGGGAGTGAATTTTGTATGGCTGAGGGAAATTTGTTCACCACCATGGAGTAATTTTGCTTGAAGGGGCCATTTAGGAATGGGCTTTCCAAAACCACCATGGAACTGGTGTTGGTGGTCATGTTGAGCTGAGCAGAGGCTGCTGTGCCTCTTGGGGTAGCACATCTCTTTCTGGAACAGTTTGCCAGGCAGATGCGTGCTCCCATGACCAACCATCTCTTCCTCTTGCCTGTATACATACTGGTTCTCTATGAGCTCAAACGCTATTTCTCTTTGAGTTCCGCCCCCTGCCACAGCAGTTGGAGCTTATTTTGGAGTAATTTGTGCCAGATTGCTAGTTACCTATCACAAGCACTACATCTGGCTGTCACCAGGGGTGCTCCTTGATTAAGAAAGCAGAAGCTGCTCCAGCAGTTCAGGTGACTCTGCTGAGCATGGGCTGTGTGTGAAGTGCCAGGTGACTATCACATCTGGGGGAATGCTGGGCTGTGGGTCTTTCCCTCCCAAAGTGAACGTAAGGATGATCCACATTAGTTTGCTTACTGCGTGCAGGGCAAGAGATTATATGAGTAAATCCTGCTCTGATCAAGATTTCATGGCAGACTTTCTCAGCAGGGAGAGATCGTAATGTCTTGACTTCTAATCTTCTAATCAAGATCCTAATCTTGATTTCTTCCCTCAGGAGTCAGGGTAATGTCTCCTTCCAGGCTTCAGCAGATAATAAAACCATCCAAGCAGAATCATAGAATCAACTAGGTTAAAAGAGATGTTTAAGATCATCAGGCACAACCATTACTCCAGGACTGCCAAGATCACCACTAAGCCTCTGAATGCAGCTTTTATCTATACCCATTCAGGAAAAGCCCACCAGCAGCCAGCAATCATGGTTTGGAGCTGCTCCAAATGCCTGGCTGTGAAAACTCTGTTTCCCCTGGTTTAGAGGGGACCTTTAACCATTTTATTTGGAGTCAGTGTGCCCTACTCATCACATATTAAAAACATAGAAGGTATATCTTGTTTCCTACACATGCAAAATGGAACTCTTAAGTGCCATGGTAACAGGCTGAAAGCAGTACAGTCTGCAGTGCTGCACCCACAGCTGCCCTAGGTAATCGCTGTGCCTAGTTGACAAAGCATGGGGTTGTGAGTCTTATTCTAAATATTTGTCAGGAAGTTTGCTCAGGAATAGTGAATATTATGACACAAGATAGCTAAAAATAGAGCTCGCACTGGTGATTTGTTGGTCTCTGGTTTCACAGTGTGAGATGTGTTTTTTCAGAAGAGCTTTACATCTGTGTTCCACGCCCCACACTCAATTCAATCACAGCATCTTTGCAAATCAGGCCTTTTGTGCTTCCCAAAATCAAGTTCTTAAAGAGAAGACGAAGGGATTGAAAACACAGTTCTTGAAGCCGTACTAGCAAGGGTACTATTACGGGGGTTGTTATGCCCCATGCCTCATCTTAGAGTTCACTGAAGGGAGACTGGAGAGGATGTCTCACCTTTATGTAGCACTCTGGAACTAGGTTCATGGGCTTCTTAAGTTATGCTAAAGAGAAACGGGAGACTCATCAAGAGGAAAAAGAGCTGCTGTGAAACACAAATGACTTAATCCTGACCTTGCTGAAGTGAATGGCATGATTCATTATTGTCCATAATGAGGGTGACAGCAGGCTGTAAGGCTCTTGAAAACCCTACCCTAATTAACTAGCCGCTGCCCTAAAGCTCCTCAGGAGCTCGGGTGATGCTCTGCTGTGAGCTGTGGGAGCCCACTTGGTCCTGAGACTTTGGAAAACCTGTTTGAAACCTCCTGAGAGTTAGTTAAACATATGACTCTTTAAAAAACGACCCCAAAAGCTCACCTTTTTTGCTTTAGGGGTCCTGAGAGCCTTGTGGTGAGGAGCCTGGTTTCGCTTTGTGCTGGATGCTCTGCTGAGGCAGAAGATAGGCTTAGCATTGTTTTGCTATGGTCTTGCATGGGCCTATCTGTCCTGTCCATCTGTTTGCCATGAGTATGTTTTCCCCCTGGGCCTGGGGACAAGAGCCCTGTTCTCATGCGGAAGAGTTAGGCTTTGAACTGGAAATGGGTGCAGCATCCCTTAATTTTTTCTACTGGGGGTGAACACCTCAGATCCTCGGAGCCCATGAGCAGTGGGTCAACTTCGAATAATTAAGGCTTGAGGGCATCTGCTTGGACAGGTGTGGGTTGCAGGTTTGGGAGATACAGGAGGGTGAAGCAGCAGGTCCCATGTGCTGGGCTGAGTGTGTGTATAGCTGCTCCATCTTCACAGGTGTGTCCTGTCTGGCCACATCTGTTACATGGGCTGCTTTGCACATGCAGGTCACTTGTGTGGGGCTGGAGATCATCCCTCCCATCTGCAGGAGGCTCTTCTGGCACAGCAGGGGGAACAGGATTAGCAGTAGTCCTGGACATGGGATTCACTGTGCAAGGTGGTAAGCGTATGTTTTGCGGGATGTTTTTCAACCTTAGCACTGGCTCTAGGAGCTCCTTTGCACCTGAGGACATTTTTGCGCTTGGAGGTAGCACAACTTGCAGGCAAATTTGAGCCTATGTGTCAAATGAGCAAGACTTTCTGAAACACTGACCCTATGTGAGAGTGGCCTGGAGGGCGTGGACCTCTGATTCATATCTGACTAAGATGATCAAGCCAACCATGCAGGATTACCTTGCTGGGAGAATGTATGGGTGGGGAGATAATCTGCCTCTTTTACATGAGGGATGGATAGATGTTTTATCACTGTCTTTCCAGGGTGTGGAGACTGTACTAAAAGGCACCATCCTGAAGCAGAATGCCATATTTCTCTCTGCATGTCACTGTGGTGTTTCAGTAAATATGAAATGCCAGGTACCCTTTCAAAATAATGGTTTCTTTAATTATTTATACCTTAAGGATCAAAGAAGGTTTTGTTTTGCCTTGTTACGGAAACAGCTGGATGACTCAGAAGGTAAATTGCCAGGGCTATCATAGGAAACTTGATATTTCTAACAGGAAGTTTATAATTAAACTGAATCACCATCATGTCATTTGTGTTACCCAGACAAATGTGTCCGAAAGATATTATTAGCCTTGCCTCACATTTCAGGGCTGTAGCTGCCTCCACAGATCTGCAGGTTGCTAATGCTTGGTTTTGTCATCAGCACTGCTTGTGGTGCTGGTGCCTTGGAATAGGACTTGAGGTGCGGAAGCAGCAGGTCAGCACTGAAGCATGATTGTATGTGTCATGAGCTGGAGTTTCAGTTGGGGTACAGTCTCTCTGTAAGATACTTTGGGTTCAGATTCCTGACAGGTTGGAAAGTTGTTCATTCTTGGAAGCCTGCATCTTGCGAAGTCTTTGCTTTTCAAGAGGCTTCCTGTACTGTCTGCAAGAAGAGTGAATCCCCATAAGGCAACCACATTTCCTTGGCATTGATCTTCATAGGACAAGTATATCATAAATAACTTTGCTCTTAAAACTGAATAATTTCCCCAAACAGTTGTTAATTGTTACAGAAAGCCACTGCCCTCAGTCTTCATTGACATGGCACAGAAAATGTGTATTTTTAAATATCAGACTGTCGAAGAAGTATTTATTCAGCTGGGAAAAAAGCAGCTGGCATAGAGCAGGCATGTGGTAACATGACAAGCATGTGCCATGTGTGAGTTGCCCCAGGTTTAGTTTAATCTAAATCTTCATGACTATGGCAGATAAATTTGTATCTGGGCTGGTAACCTCTGTCTCCCCTTGGAGTTGATGAAGGGGCAACTAGTCTGAGCAGTGTCACATACCAGCTTCCAGGTGCCTGACAAGGGCTCATTTCTTTCTGTGAATGGCACAGGCACTCTTGGTGATTAACCCCTCTTTTGGCATTTATGGTTTTACAGAGATGGAATCACATCATCTCCCTGATGCATCTGAAACTTGTGGGCTTTGTAAATGGGATTCTCAGAGCTGCCTGGCTGCAGGTCCCTTGCATCACACTGGGGTCCCACCTGTCTTCCTCTGCTTCCCTCTTGCCCTTCAACAAATTTTTCCAGACCTTTTCTGAGAGGCCCTTCTGTTTGCTGCTCAATGCCTAAGATGATATGATTGTTAAAGAGTGGTGAACCCAAGGAGGATGTCTTACCCAGATACACTTGACTGTAAGCAGCAGACAGGAATGGTGCTACCCCGTACACCCAAACCCAGCCCTGTCCATCTGCCAGAGCTGCTCTCCATGCGTTTGCAGGCTCCTGGTCTGTTCTGAAAGGTTGCTTTTGAACTGGGCTGGGAGCTGCTGCAGCCTGGTTTCAGTGGAAGTAAATAGAGAGGCGTAGAGAGGGCACTCATGTGGCAGCCGTTTGGATAGGGATGAGAGCATCATAATACCTACTGAAATTCAGTCATACAGAGGCTCCTCACATCGCTTCACCTGTCAAGTTCATGAGTGCCTGTCTCCTGGATCTGCCTTTCTTGTTGCTGATCTCATCTTTGTGCTTTTTGTTTTCTATTTCCTCTTTCCGTGACCTGTTTTCCTTCTGTCTCTCCCGTGCTCTGGCTCCCTCCCACCTTGCCCTGATGTTCTGCCTGACTTGGTGTCAAGGCAGCTGAAATGAAGGGGGTGGTGATCATGAAGATTTTTTTTTCTTCTTCATTTGATGCTTGTGTCTGCAAAATGTGGCTGAAAGAGAAGGGGGGGGGGGGTGGGGGGGGTGTTGGAGCATCTCTGTGCAGGTGGATGCAGGCAGCCCTGAGCTTGCACGGAGCAGATCCTCAAGCTGTGTCTGCATACCTGCAGGCTGGTACCAGAGCTGTGCAGCAGCCCTTTAGGCACAGACACCACCTCTAGGAGCTACAGCTCTCTGAACAAAACCTGTCTTGCAACTGCATACAAGAGGCCAACCAAAATTTAGGTCATGCTTAATCTGTATCAAAGATTAAATTCTTGAATGGATCTTTGCAGGTGTGTCATGGATGTATGAAGGGACTTAAACAGTTTGTTCACATGTTAGCTTATGTATTTGCTCACATGTGTGAACATTGGTGTTTTGTTATTGTTGACCCTTTACATGAATACTCTGAATATAACCTTTATATAAATGTTCCTATAGTCGAACAGTGGCCTCCTACTTACAGAAAAACGTGCTTTCTGTTCTTTCCTGCACTAACATCATACTGCCCATAATTCTCTTTTTATTGTTTTTTTATTTATTTTAATTCCTCACTTACTTCTATGACATCTCAGAGAGTTCTCTCTGTTCGGTGTCTGCTAACATTTGGCAGATCCTTGGAGGAAAGGGTCTCTGAGGCTTTTTTCTTTCCACCTATAGAAGCAGTGACAAGGACAACGACTGCCCCTCTGATCACGCCTACTGCTCAGGGATGCATCCTCCTCTAAAATTTGGCTTTTTTTTTCTGCTGCCTTTCACTCCAGAGTTAGACCCTGAGGTAACTGGGGACCACTCCTCATCAAGCTCTGTCTTTGCAGAGGTGCCCAGGCTTGCCTGGGGCTGTGGGACAGCATCTTCCAAGGAGTGGGAAATGTTATCCTGGGCAGCATGATGCGTGGAGAAAGCAGCAACCTGCTAGCAATGTTAAGGATCTAAAATGCGAGATACAGCAAATTCGTTACCAGGCTGTTCCTTGCAACAATTTTTGCAGGGTGAAGAGATGTAGAAGATGATTAGGTCTGTGAAGAAATAGAATAGTGATGCACCTTAGGGAGGGAGGCAGAAAACCAATCAAATACATTTCTTCTGTCTTGCAAAATTAACATGCTTTCTTCATAGTTTAAAGGACCAAGCTGGCCTGGCTGTGCTTTGCTATAGCTGCTTGGCAACACCAGAATGCCCCTGTCTAAGGGAAAACCCATCCTGTTTTGTTCAATCTGCTGAAAAAGCTGTATGCAATCAGCAAAAGGGGCTAGAAACGTCTCTCCACCACTCGTGTTTTATAGACCTACTACAGAGCAGCCAGAGACTAACCCTCTGTGGAGCTGGCCCTCCGCCTGAGCCTAAAATCACAGGTTATCCATCTGTCATAACTGCCAGATTTCCTCTAGGCTTGTAGGGCTGGCTGCAGCAGCAGTGGGCAGCTGGTACCTGGCTCTGCTGGTCCCCACACAAGGTGTCCCCATCTTGCTTCCCCTGCCAGCTTTCACCATGGGGCGCATGTGATGTGCTCCCCAGGGGTTTTGTCCTCTGCCTGTCAAACTTGTTCTCTCTTAAGTTCAACAGCCAGGTGTCTGCTGGGCCAGGGAAGAACCTCTGAATGTACACCCATGCTTTAGTGTTGAGGGCAGATGACTTGCAGCTTGAGTGATTTGAGTGTGTGGGTTGAGTAGGGAATGCTAACGCTGGAGCTGCCTGATCTTTGGCTTTTTAAGACAAGCAATGCGTATTTTCTGGCTTGGCTATCTAGAAGCAGGAGGTTTTTAGGGTGAATGAATCCAGCTGCTCCTAATAGCCTGGTAGGGGTCACCCATTCCCACCTGGGTGACCATGCAGGGAAGTGACAGAGTGAGCCCAGTCCTGAGGCACTCTGGGGTTAACTTAAGCAACCAAATTCAGATGCCAACTTAAGTCCCGGAGGCAGCTGAAGGGAGGAAGGAAGAGACTCTTCTTCCCTCACCTCTGGCTGGGAAATGTGGGAATATTCAAGATATGTGTCCTCTCATGCAGTGCCTGTCTGAAGTATGTTCAGTCAGTGCTTCCTTATACCATTAGTGGGGTAAACTCATGTAAAGCCATGCTCAGGAAGGACATGCAATATATTTTACATTACAGCATCTCTTTCCAGCTCTCTTGTAGCTGTCTCATCTCTCGACCTGCCTCCTCCTCACCCCAGCAGGTGACTCCCTTGCAAAGCCCATCTGATACTGCAGTGGGAGAGGAAACAAAAGCTGAATTATAGAACTGTGCCAATTCTGTTGAACAGAAATACTTGGAATTAGGTGGAGCAATTGATAAAGCCAGACAAAACTGAAGAAATAAAACCAGTGCATTGTTTGGGAATGCTTTAGTAATGAGTTTCTTTGTGAAATTAATTAAAAGAGGTGAAGGGTAAATCAGCCTAGAAGACAAATATCTCATGATCTTCCTCAATATTTACTGGATCTGCCTTTGAGACTTATATGGAAGAGAGCTACAGTGAGTGAAATATGCAGAATATAAACAAACACAGGTCATGTTTTATTCAGTTTAAGGAGAGGCGTGATTTAAATTACATGGGCTTGGATTTTGAATCTGAACCTGGGAGCTGCAGGTTCAGGAATGGTTTAATTTAGAGCTATATCATCACTTAATGATATTTAAGTACTTGCAGTCCACAGGCAGTGGTTTTTAATTGTCTTGCAGGACTAATTTAATTTAGATTAACCCAGTCATTTTCATCAAGATAAGGTCAAATCCCAAGGTGGGGAAACCTTAATATTTTGGTCATTATGGAAAGCTGCAGATAAAAATAATCTGTTTTGCAATGTGTAAGGCTTAGCAGTTATGTAAGTGTGAGTGGTCTGATAAAGACTCAATGGTAAGAAATGTTTCTTTTTTAAGTACATAGATATGATGATTATGTTGAAGTATGGTTTCTAGCAATGCATTTTCAACGTTGGCAGTTACCTCTTAATGACTGCTTTTCATTCCAGTAGGAAGAATGTTGGGTATCTTCCCTTTGGATGCTCACTTGCTTCCATGTGTAATGCTCCAGGGCTTGTAAAATTCATTGAGGCTTTGTGATGTTTCAGTGCATTTCACAGGTTGCACTTGATCAAGGATCACAGTAGGATGGTTCATGTCCATACATTGATCTTAGCTTTATACTCGTCTCTTCACATCGAGGCAGCATGCCAGAGGAAGTGACTGCCTTCCAGCTGAAACTGGTGGTCAAACTCTTGCTAGCCTATTCAGACACATGAGTTTTCATGTGTAATGCTGTGGTGCAGCTAGAATGTCTCTCAGTCCTTAGCATGGGCATATTCACTTATGATTTTGATGGAGAAACATCCACTACTCATTTAGAGCAATACTTTGACTCATGCCTTGTAGTCTGGAACGCTCTATTGCCAGTCTTTCTCCTCCTGTATTCATCCTAGCAGGCAAAGGTAGTATTAATCTTTCAGTCCTCTTGTTTCTGGGGATGAACTAGTGAGCAGATGTGTTTCTTCTAGAGGTCTTTGTGATGCTTAGGACTTGTCTGCAAGCAAAGGTTTTCCTTTTGTACTAACAGCTCTATGTGTAGTGGGAGGTCAGTCACAGCTACATCCCAAACAGCCAGCTGCTGTTTCATAGCTTTAGTTTTGCATTATCTAGGCTGCTTTCAACACTATCAGTGCTGAGTCTGCACTGCACCGTTCTCTGAGTCCACTGGAACATGTGTACCAGAGGGCTGTGATCCCCTTGGCCTGGTGGTTGGGTATCTGGAGAGCAAATTTCTAAAGATGCCCTGACCTTTTCCCTGTTCTTTCCATGGTGGATGACAATTTTAAAAGTCCTACCAGATCTGGGAAGACCAGGTGCATCTCCTTGTTGCAGCTCAGCTCAGGGACATACCAGGTGGTTGGGTATTCACCTGTAAGCTGTCTAACTCTAGTGCTGTGGTTTCTGCAGCAGCAGTAGATATGAGCAAAACTTCCCCTTTTTCAGACCCATCAAGCTTCATCTGCTGAGAGAGAGACCTCCTTCCACACAATTTTTCTGGACTTTTTTGCTGCTCATACACTGTACATCAGTGCCATCCTCATTTCCCCATCATTCTGGAACCTCATATGCTGGACACGGCTCTGATCAGCAGTCAGTGGTGGATGTGGCAGCTAAGCAGGCTGCAGGCTCATGCTGCTGATGAGGGGTGTTGGGTCCATGTCAGCCACAGCTTTTCATGCAGACAAGGTCTCTGACATGGCTGGAATAGAGGGTGCATAATTCTTGTCTTCCCAGCCTTGTGAGCTTTCTTTTCTTTCAAAAGAAACTCAGATCCTGATTCTGTATGCTGGAATCGAGACAGGTACACTCACACTTGTCAGCGCTAGCTGCAGGGAAGACACTGTCTCCTTATCCAACAAAAAGAAGGGAAAAAAGATGAAAAAAGAGTGAAAAGAACATATACACAGCTCCAGCAGTTTGGATTAAAACCCAGACAAAGGACTTCTGCTCTTTGAATGACTGAGGGAGGCAGGTGAATAAGTTTCTCTAATGCCATTCTGAAATGTCACTTCTTGCTGTTCAAATACCACATTGCAGTGAGGCTTGTAAATCACACGCCATTTCCTAATTAAAAAATGACGAGCATAATTGGGTCTGCCACTGCTGTGGCAAACCTTGCACAGACAGGCGCACTCCCAGGGTTTCACATTGCTGGGGTGTAACCCACCACGTCTCCCTCCTGCTTTCCTTTTATAGGAGCTAGACTCATCAAGTAAAGAGGTTAAGCACACGGCCAATTCTCATTACTGTCAAGGGCATGCCAAATGACTCATCGTAAAGAAAAAGCCCAGGAAAGCATATTTCCTGTATTAAACTACAATTCTGAATAGAAGTCCAGGCATAAGTTGTAGCAGAGTGCTGAATAAACTGGTGGGCTTTCTGGTTCTTGGTCTCTTTGCAGACATTGCATCTGTGTCATTTGCTTTAGTATAGACTTGGGTTTCATAGCACCAGTTATAAAATGCCTTTCTGGATGCTTCTGCCCCGAAAAATTTCAGAAGTCTGCTTTCTGCTTTTATGCAGCTCTCCTCAGCAGGAAAGAAATGGTCTTGTGTAGACAGCATATGCAGAAGAGTGCTTACAAGTTTCATGGGCAGAGTTCAGGCATTTTTGGTTTAGGCCCATGGTAGGCATTTCAAATAAAAGAAATGACTGTTTTGCAAGCTCTGATTGTATTTCTTGGTCTTCACTAATTAATTAATGTTGCTTTAGTTATATTACTGTGAATAGCAAGCCACTTGAGGGAGAGTTAAGGTTGATAGGAGCTGTTAGGTATTTGAGGTTTTCTGGGGGTGGTGTCCAACAAGGTAAAAGGCTTTGTGGAACAAAAGTATGGGGCCTCCTGTGGAGACTGCCTGCTGACCATCTTTTGGGATCTCAGTAGCTCAGTGCTTCACATGCTGCCACGATGGCACTTGGACGAGCTGAGTTTCCCCTCCAGCATTGTTGGCCTCTTTCTGCTCATGCTCCTTTTTCAGATTGTTAAATTTCTTCCCAATGGATAGATGAGTGTTCCAGCAAGGTCAGGTTTTTCAGTCACTACTCGTGTTGAGAAACTGGCCGGGGGCTCTTCTTACCAACCTGCAGCCCAATAGGCAAAACAAGCCTCTCTTCCATGTTCCTTGGATGTCCTTCCCAAGTATGCTTTAGTCCCAGTCAGTGGGGCAAAGCTCATCCTCATGTACTGGTTGCATTTCAGAGCATGGTGAGAGCTACTCAGTCTTTGGATAACCTAATGGAGCTGGCAATTCAAAGCAGACATGAGTTTGTTTTCCTCCAGGTCTGGGTGTCAGAGCCTTATTCCACACCTGAGTGCAGCCATGTAGACTGGGCCTCCAAAGGGACCTGCAGAAGTCAGACACTATCCCTTGTTCTCAGGCAGGGACTTCACCTGAATTACCTTACCTTTACATACATTCACCAAACAAAACCTTACCCCCACATCTTCGCTATCCTTACTGTTCAAAAATCTGTTCTCTTGTCTAGCATAAGTCTCCTGGTCTAAACCTTTGGGTTTTGCTGCCAGAGAGGACAACTAGTCTTTTCTGCTTGGTGGCTACTTTTTATGTCTTCAAAAGAGTTATCAAGTCTCTCCTCAGACTTCTTCCCCTCACCTACCTAACCACCAGCTAATCCACCTTTCCTCTAAGGTTATATTTTCATGGTCATTAATCATGTCTATTGATCTCCTGGGCATCTCTGCAGTTGGTACACATCTGAAATACAAACCCAAGGCTACGCTTGGTTTTCCTGATGAGGTCTTACAGCTTTTGATTCCTGGATGGCACTGCCTCCAGGCCTCCCAGGTGCTGCAGGGTGTTTGTTCATTCTGCACGGTGTGGGTTCACACAATGTTTGTGGGGCACTGACTTGCGGTGATGCTCTGATCATTTTCTGTTAACGTGTTGCTTTACCATCTCCTCGTCCTGTATTTTTCCACTGTCCTTTTGAGTTACATCCAATTTGTTTTCAGCTTGACGTTTGGTTTTTTTTCTTGCTCTGCTTTCTTTTCATCTAAAAATATAAGCTATATAGCCTGAAAATACATGGTTATACTTGATGTAAGGAAAGAAAACACTTTGCGTGTCACTCTTACCTTTTAACAGATCTAGATAACTGCCTGTCTTCTCTGAGGCTGCATGAAGTTGTTAACCACGTGGAATATTCCATCAGAACAGTGCCAATTTCCTTCTGCAGCCTCTCAGAATAGCTGTGTTACAATAATGGGTAATTAAGTTGTACTTCTATTGCCCTTTAAACCAAGGGTATCATAACCTTGCTTTAAGCTGAAAATTCACAAGGAAAGCTTATACGTGTGTCCTGGCCTGGCAGGATCCCAGGAGATGGGATACTGTGACTAGTGATACTGGGACCATTGCTGTCCCATGGGCTGTGTGCCATAAATACTGCTCTGGTGGGGGAGATAAGCAAAGGGATACTCAGGGTAGATGGATCAACCTTGGGCTGTGTGTCACATCAGAGGGAGAAGTGTTGGCTCTGAGGACTACTGGGTCTGTGCTTAAATATCTCTGGTAATAAATACCTGTTTCACTATGGAGATGAACTCAGTGCCAGAGGTGTCTTCCTAGTGATGCAGTGGTTTATAGCACATACTGTACTTTCCTGCTTTTCTCCCTTGGTAGATACTCTTCAGGTTTTTTTGAATGATTTACATGTGTTGATGCGATGATTTGGGCTACCACAGCCCGTAATGAGCTCTTTGGCACATACACAAGTGGGGGCAGCCCAGCGGGCTGCACAGGCAATACACCACTGTCCACCTTGCACAGTGTCTGGGCTTGCCTAGGGGCTGTGGTACTGTTGCTGGCAAGGTGGGGGGATAGTGAGCAAGCTCCTCTGGAGTTTTTGGAGATGAAACCAAACTGAGGCCTTGTTGGTCCAGGGGGGATGCTAAGGCAGGTAAGGATGTTGCTTGCCAGAGAGGACAGCAGCAGCATGAGAAGAGATGGGCACAGAGCACTGCAAGAAGCTGGGTATCCTTGGCGGCTTCTTCTTTGTCTCTAAGCATTTAGGGGAGGGGACCAAATCCCTGCCTCAGTTTCTCAAGCACTTGCATTTCCCGGGGGTGTGGAGACACTCAACAGTTATGAAGATTAAAACCAATACAGAAACAGCAAGGGTTAGAGTGATGTGTCTGTTCAGCAGAATGTGGGATCTGGCAGAAGGCACAGAAACAGCAGTTTTAATTATAAATGAATTTATAATGCAATTTGCACTTAATACATCTGGCACAATATTTTTCCGTGGGAACTTCCAGGATGCTGGGCTGAACAAACTGTGTGCAGCTTTCACAAAGTTGCAATAAGTTGGTCCAAACAATTGCATTTGTAATTCAGTAAATTCCTGACCTTTGCTCAGTGAATAAATTTGGACAGCAAGATGAATATACACATGAAGATGCTTTTTGCGTGACATTTAGATAACATTAATGAGCGTGAACAAAGAATGAAATTCTAACACTCAATAATTGGAACAGTAACGATTCACATTTAATTGTAAATTTACCAGTTAATCATTCATGTGAAGCTGTTTAAAGAAAGCTGCAGATCCAGACACCAAATTAGAAGCAGTAGGTTGGCTTTTTTGCTGAGGTTGACACTGCCTGGAAATAATAGGAAAGGAGAATTTTGTAGTCAGCCCGTAATTTCAGGTTTCTGGCCTCCCCACTGGGTCATTGAATTCCAGATAAGAAGATCAATAAAGTCAAGTTCCTCGTCTCTGAGTTCAAATGCAATTCTGATTGCGGTTGCTGGTGATGGCTGCTTTTGGGGGGTGGGGGTGCTTGGGACTGTGTGTGTTGTCAAATGGCACATCTAAGGATCATGCATTATTTTAGAGGTTGTTCAGTTTAGGCCAGGGACTCTCTGCAGATTTTTTTACCAGCTATTGACCTGCACAGAGGTACTCTGTATTTGCTGATTGTGTTCTTTCTTTTTCTGTTTTTGTATGGAAGGTGAAAAAGGCGTTATATATTTTCATCTTTTATCTCCTATCCCAGAAAGTTAAGTTGTAACATAGGATATTAGAGAAACATGTTTTATCCAGATTATCTCTCAAGGGATGGTGTAATTCCAGTATGGTATGATGACTTTTTTGTTGTTTTATCTACCAGCAATTTCAGTGGGGATGAGGTGTTTCTTATGCTCCTGGAAAAAGCTGATATGTTTAGTTATAAGAAGGAAATGAACAGAAAATTGAGGAAGCAACCTCACCTGTTCATTGTACTGGGTGAAACGGTGATGCAGATGGAGAGAAACAAGTGCTCAAATATTGTTCGTGGAGCATTTTAGTCAGTGAATAACCCCATTATCTGTAGACAACTGTGAGCAGATGATGTTTACTTGGGTTTGTGAGGTGAGCTGGAAACCAGGAGAGGATGAACTCTCTCTTGCGGATGAGCAGTTGGGACTTGTCTGTGTGTCATTGCTTGTCTAGCCCCTCTGAGACACAGAATCATTCCTCAGTTCCCCTTGCAGGATATGCAGACAGTGATGACTGCTTAACTGTTCGGAGACTGCAGATTCTGTAAACATGTAAATCCTTTAATTTTCTAAGGGAACTAGATGTGCAGCATCTGTCCAAAGTGCAGCTGTAATGTATTAGTTGCAGTGGCTGCACAGTGCCTGTTAGGTCTGATTATTTCCCCTGCTGTGATTGTCCCTTGCAAGGGCCAAGGAAACTTTCTATTTGCTGGCTAAAATGCAGGACTCTGAAATGGACAGCAATGAGGATGCAGCACTCTGAGGCCTCCCCTGGACGTTTTGGTGTAGATGGTTTGTATCATGTAATCATAGAAGTCAGATCCTGATCTGCAGAGCCTATAGCTGTGAGAGCTGCCAAAATTGGTGTTTGTTTATTGTTAGAGGCAGGCAAACAAAAATGCCATGTATGAAAGATTTCTCATAAGGATAATCTGAAGTTTTGTTGTCAGACTTGGAACCTTGTCATCATCTTGTGGATCAAGCCACTTCAGGCTGATTTTATTTGGAAACCTCCCTCATTCCTGAACTGTACAGCTCTTTGGACATTTCCCTGGATGGATGCAGCAATTGTCTTTCGATTGCTCAGTCAATAGGCAGCCAAAACATAGCTGCTGTGCTGGATGCTAACAAGCACAGAGGCTGATCTTGCAAGCTCTCCTAATTGAATTTTGCTTACAACACAACAACCAGTCTTCTGGTAGGATTAGACCTATAAATTTTCCCTGTGTCTCTTTATGTAACTGTCCACGGACTGTCACATGGGTATGAAAGCATGTGCTACGGCATGATGCCCTTTGCAAAAGACTTTGCAGTATGAGCAAAAGGCTTGCAGGTAAAGGAACGTTGTCTGAATAAATGAACTCCTGGGCTTTATATCCTTCATGAAAAAATCTGCCTGTATTCAATAGGGATGAAAGCGATGGTGAAACTAAAAGGCATTAATTACATTCTGCAGCAATTTTGTCCTTTGTACGTGGTTTCTAGGTCATCCTAAAGAAGAATTGGATCTCAATTAAAATGCAAAAGATGCAAAATTATCCAAGAGATCAAAGTTTTTACTTCCCTTTCAAATATTTCAGTTTGTTTCCTGTGAGCTGTAGTGACTCTGCTAATGCACAATGCTGAACACCTGAAAGGCCTTCAGAACATGTTATCAGCTTGGTTCTGGGTTTCCTTAAGGCAGAGATTGTCTTCTCGCTCAGGCAGCGCGTGTTGTGTTCTTGGCACAGAACAAATAGTGGCTAGAAGAAGAATGCAGACTGTGAGTTTCTGTCCATAGAGTGACCTGATGTCAATGAAGTTTTCAACTTGCAGGTTCCAGGGTTTGACTTCTAAAAAATTGTTTTCACCTCCAAAATACCTTATGTGGAAAACTCAGCACTTGCCATGTTCCGTCAGAATCACATGCATGAGAATTGTTTGGGTTTCCTAATGTAGGATGACCTAGCTAGGTTAAAATATCTGAGCATTTACTTAAAAGATGATAATCTGGCATATTTAAAACCAAAGACTCCTGCTCCTCTAATTTTAGCACATGGAGCTACTGCCCAGGAGCTCGCAGTAGGTAATGTCATCTCCTTGCAGTCTCTAGGTCACAGTGCTGCTTTTTTATAATTGGTACCAAGCTGGGCTTCTAGAAGCATCCACATATTTAGTCTGAAAGTCCTCACAAAAGCTCTTTCTCATAATGCAGTTGTTTTCCATTAAATATTCTTAAAGTAGAACTGATGAGAAAGCAGATAGTGGAAAAGAGCTTCTTTGGTGTTGCTTGTGATTAAACACAGGGACATGGATGGCACAGCTCTTGCAAAGTGTCTGCTTTAATCCACTCTAGCTTTAAATCTGTTTTAGCATAAATCAGCGGAAGCCGAATTAAACTGTGTTTAATGAACAGCTTCTAACACAACTGCTTTGGTGTGCTGTATCCAAGACCCATTGTGGCCCTAAAGCTTGCTCTGGGGGGAGCTGACATGCTTCCAGCTGTCATTTGGCTTCTTCTGCATCCCTGGTGTCCTCTCAAAATTTCCCAGCTGTCCCAGACCTGCCCATCTTTTTGCATATGTGACTGTCCAGCAGCTTCAAGTGTTAAAAAGAACATGGTCAGGGAAGAAAAATACAGACCACTAAACCAAGATAGAACTTCATTTTTAAAGGTAATCCAGATCGCTTGACTGCACCAGGTTTAGGGTCTAATTACATGAGCTTTTATGCTGGTGGATTGGAATAAGCAATAAACTTCAGAGGGGGTAAGGACAGAGTTGAGTGGAGGTGGTTGCGGTTGAACTGAGAGGCTGAGCACAGCACTGAGGACCTGGTGAGATGCTCTCCCTGGGTCAGCCGGGATGGTGGTGGATCTATAACCCACCTCCCTTTGAGGTGTGCACCCACTGGCACTGCTGCAGTGGTCCATGGCTGTGGGTGGATGTGCCCTGTGATCAGCTCTGCTGCTCCAGTGGCTGTGTGTTTCTGCTGAGGTTGTTAGGGTCCACGCATCTGACATAACTGGGTGGTTGCTGTCTGAAGCAGATTTTGACCTTCCTTTGGACTGCTCTGCTCTCTAAGGAAGTAGAAGTAATCTGTTGAGCAGCTGAGAACTGCAATCTCTGTTGCCAGGGCCACTTGAGCCAGGAGAGGACAATTTTTAACAGCTTTAAAAGCCATTTGAGGCTCTACCTGTTGAAAACCTCCATGCTTCTCTCCCTTTTTATGTATTTTTTCTTTTGCTTTCTAAGCTTTCTTTCCTCACCTCAACAACTTTTCTGTGTCTTTCCTTGAGCAAAATGCCTTTTTGTTTATAGATGGCAATTCTGTTCTGCGGTTTGGAAGGAAGTGCAGGAGCATGCTGTGAGAGCATCACCCCTTGAGTCAAGTACTTTCCTGGTGAATGGAAGTCTTGAGCTTATTCTGCTGTGATTTGCGGAGTCTATTCTACTGAAGATACTCAGAGCATGAGCAAACCTGAGTGCCTTTCTTAATAAGACCCTCACATACCTACTGTGAGACTGCTTTCTGTTACTTTTGAGTGTCTCAGCAAGAATCCAGATGTTGCTTTCCCATTTTTTGGGGGTAAACTGTGGTCTTTTCCACTTTGAATAAATATAGACATGCCTTATGTGCATCTGCTCTGAAAAGTAGCTGTGATCTTTGTGTTGATTTTCCAGGAAGGACGGAAACTTGGGACAACCCGGGATGTTTCTGGCAATAATGTTAAATGGCAGAATGGCAGTAGGTCTGCTGGGGCATGGTGGAGGTATTTTTTTTTCCTCATGAAAGGAAGAAGAGCTGCAGGGTTATCTGAGCAAAGCAGCCATCTCTTTGCTGCTTTTTCTAGGAGTGAGATTTAAAACCAGGATTTGGGTAATAAATACAGGCTTCATGCTAGTTATTAAGGCAAACACAGAGTAGCAGAGATAAGCCTGCTGCATTTATTCATGGATAATAAGGTAATATAGAGGAACACAGAAATTCTTTGTCAGAGGAAATCTGCTCCTCCTGAGAGTACTTGCATTTGCCTTGAGGGAGCTGGATCTCATTTGTGAGGTGCTACATAAACATGGGAGGAAGAACTTGTGACCTCTTGTCCATGATCAAGGACTCAGACTCAAGTGACTCCTACATAACAAGTTGCTGCTCCTTATCCCCTCATGCCTGTCCATGTATTTGCTTATAGCCATGGCAAACATGGACTAACTCAGCATAGTTCAGGGCTTGTGTGAAGTCTAATTGCCCCACATGTCCCAGAGGCTTAGAGTGCACACACACACCATTGCTAGGGCCTGGAGGAGGCTTGCTCAGCCCAGCAATTGGATCGTGACCCTAATGCCTGCTAGAAGATCAGATACGGCAGGTCTGTGCAATGAAAGTACGGTGCAAGGCAGGAGCGATGCTGCCAGATCACTGCCAGGCCAATACCTCTGCCTGGGAAACTTTGGAGAAGAGGGTAAGGTAGGATCTTTAAACTTTCACTGGGAACTATTCATGTCTGAGAGGCAGCATGGGAGAAGCAGAACAGGCAAGGAAGAGCTTAGAAAAGGAAATCAGATAATTTGTGCTTTTGCTATACCACGGCAGAAGAAAAGATCCATCAGGTAGATGCCAGATGGAGAATGAAGCTGCCACAGTGAGGGGTTAAGAAAATTTCTGGAGAGAATGAGGGCAAGATAGTAGTCACCAGGTCATGGTGAAATTATTGCTTCCCTTAGCAGTTGCTTCAGGTGGTGCCTGTGGGCATCTCAGCTTGAGTGGTGGCAAATTTCACAGTGGGTGAAGGAAAGGCACTTTACTAGAAAGGAAGGCAGGCAGTGATAGATTATCTGGGAAGGCTGTAAGCAATCATCACCAGTGTTCTAAAGAACAAGCTACATGAATGTGTGCCAGGAACAGGCTGGCATCCTTTATTTCTGTCTTAGTGGGATCACTTGGATGACTTTTTAGAGGATCTTTTCAGTGACTGGTTCAGCCACTAACAGAGTAAGCTGTAACGAATATCTTCTTTCCTCCTGTTCAGGAAACTTAATCACTCATGAGAGATCCAGGAGGACAAAAAAGGTAACCCTTTTTGTTGCCCTGAGCTCATATCTGCTTCTTAGGATGTGAGGAGAGCCAGAAACTGTGATGGTCACTACTCACAGGGTGTTGTGAGGTTAAGGAGGAAGCCTTGAGCTGAGGTTTAGGCAATCTTTTGACTACTGATGCAGTAAAATGCGTGTCTGTCTTGGTAAAGCTTTCTCTGAGCCATTGTTTTGGGAATGGGGGGCAGAGAGGTGAAAGAATACAGTGTCTTCGGCTCTTTTAATTTCCTTGAATTTGTAGACCAGGGCCATGGGAAGGGATTTCTGGGCAGGGGGGATCCTACATGTACACCCTCTAAGTGTGCTGTGAATGGGCACACTATGGAAAATGAATCCAGATTGCCCTTGGGAGCTACTTAGTCCAGAGCTGATTCTTCTCAGGTCCTGGCTCTTCCTTCATCCTTGATTCCTAGGCCAAGTGGTGGGTCTGATATCTGAGTGTTGTAACCTCTGTGAAGTAGGAAGGACTGAGTTCAAGTATGGCTATTAGTGTGTTGTTTTTTCTGTGTGGTGGGGCCTTGGAGTTCTGTGATAACCTAGATCATCATTGTGCTAGATTCTGGGTAAAAAACAATAAAAAGAAGGCCTTGTAACAAGTTATTTATGTAAAGATAGGTGTGCTTTGGAGAGACACAGAGGCCATGAGATACACCCTTGTCAATCTTCTATACTTCATGCAGATGCTGAAGTAAACAGTGCTTCACTGCGTGGTAGGATAGAAGCAGTAAGGTGTCAATCTTTATTTGATTTAATATGTCTTTCAAGCAGTTTAACACTAGTGCATATGTAGATCTTTCTGAAGTGGGATGTTAAACTGATATTCTTAAGGTCAGTAGTCTTAGTGTAATAGGACAGAGGAGTATAAATGAAAAATGCACACTTGAAATGGTCTTTATTTGCTTGTCATGTCATATGTCCCAATCAATCAGGTTTGTTCAGTTTTGTCTCACAAAAAAACATAATAAAAGGCAGTGGGGAAGAGAACTGTTTCTCTTGGAGTCTGGAAAAGGTTGTGTGGGAAAGTAAATCTATGAAATTCTCTCCTGGATTGAAACTACCTCCAGGGTCAAAACCCCCTCAGGTGTAGTGTTTCATCTCATTAGAGATGTGGTCCCATTTCTGGTCCCAACCCTTCCTAGGGAACCTCTAGTAAAGTGAAGATCAGTAAAGTAGGATGCCTGTAACACCATCAGTGATATGGTTTAGTCAAAGGACACAGTAACAGTCCTGTTTGCTTTTGAAAACAGCTGCCCCAGTTTCAGCAAATACACTGTGCTGGTTTTAGTGGGGATGGAGTTATCTTCTTCACAGTAGCTAGTATGTGGCTATGTTTTCGATTAGTGCTGGAAACTGTTGATAACACAGGGATGATTTAGCTATTGCTGAGGAGGGCTTACACAGAATCAAAGCCTTTTCTACTCCTCACACCACTCCACCAGCGAGTGGGCTGGGGGTGCACAAGGAATTGGAAGGGGACACAATGGTACAGCTGATCCCAACTGACCCAAGGGATATCCCATACCATATGGCATCATGTTCATCATATAGAGCTGCAGGAAGAAGGAGGAAGCGGGGGGATGTTTGGAGTATTGGTGTTTTGTCTTTCCAAGTTACTGTTATACATGATGAAGCCCTGGAGATGGCTGAACACCTGCGTGCCAATGGGAAGTGGTGGATAAATTCCTTGGTTTACTTTGCCTGTGCATGTGGCTTTTACCTATTAAAGTGTCTTTATCTCAACCCACCAATTTTCTCATTTTTACCCTTCTGATTCTCTCCCCTATCCCACTGGGGGGCAGGGGAGTAAGTGAGCAGCTGTGTGAGGCTTAGTTGCTGACTGTGGTCAAACCATGACATATATAAAATACTTGAGGGATTCAGATAGAAATAGCTGGAAGGACATGTAGAAATATCATCCAGGATGGCTGGAATAGATGCTTATAAAATGCCTCCTCCAAACGTGTAAACAGCAGTGATGAGAGGAAGTCTTTCATCTGCCACCACCACCATCTGCTGCTTTGTCTACTTCAGAGTCCCACCTAGACATGTCCCCACAGACCTGTCAAAGCCAAGAATAACATCTTGGGCTCCTCCACACAATTCCTGTTTTACAGCCATTGTGGTCTCCCTCTGCTTTGTCATTTAATAAACTTTTTAATCAATTCTGTCTAAAGGCTAAAGATGATTTTGGAGTGAAAGATGACCCTCTAGGGCAGCACAGTCAGAGGATCAGAGGGTCCAATCATAGGGTACTGCTTCAGTTGCATTCTCCTGTCCTCTGAGATGGAGGGACATGAGCCAAAAAGCTTGCTTTGAATTCTCCTGAACTCTGAAGGTGTGAAGATTTTGAAGTACTTCAGTACCTAGAAGTGAAAAGTTTATATAATTAATACCATGTTTTCTGTTGCCTTCATCTAGTCATCTTGTTATCGCCAGCTGATGCTGAAGATCAGATGCAAACAAGATGAAACCCTAGCTGTACTTCAGGATTTATTTTTATAGGTAGATCAATTTTAATGAAGCTGGCGCATTGCATTGACCCATTGCTGGTTATCACTTGTCTTTCTTGCATTTCAATGTGTTGCTGCTAGGGATAAGGCTGTTTAACTGATCTCCAGTTGCTCTTCAGTGTTTCTGTGACATTCTGCAATGTCTATGGCAAACACTGCTCACCACAAAAGAAGTGGTAGCTGCAGCAGGTTAGAGAGCTGGGCTGGTATGAACAGAGTCAAGGGTGGACAGGAGGCAGACTCTGTGCTTGTACTTTCTTACAAATCCTTTTTAGATGGAAAGCTGATTTCTCTCCTTTTTAATGCTGCTTTTCAAGTTAAAATGGAGACTAGAAATGGAGAAATAAATGACTACATTGGAGAAATGCTCTCACCCATTTGTGATTTGACCTTGTACCAGTGCTGCAAAGCCATCAACCAGTGGATTGACTAAAATAGCTCCTTTGAATAGCTACAATCACATTTAAGATGGCACCTTGATTGTCTTCTTTGTCCCTTGCCTGTTGCCACCTTTCCTTGGAGTCGGCTTTAAGCTGTAGCACTGTAGCTGTTTGTGTGTGGGTGACAGCCGCAGCTGTGTCCCAGTAAGACTGCTGAGCAGCAGTGAATAACAGGTAGGCAAAAGCGGCTTTGGATAGGCAGGAAGGCAGCTCCTTAAACCACCTGGTAGCAAGAGCATGAACACTTCGTCCCATACGGGGACCTCGTCTTGTTGCTTTTTTCTTGGTTGGAGCCTCGCATCTCCTCTTACTGCCATGGATGGATGCTCGGGCATGCATAGGCAGTGCCACACTGTGTACTGTGGGGAGATTGATCATGGGCTCAGCTCACGCAGCAGAGTTGGAGGTGCAAAGGCTGCCTCTGTGGGGTGGGATTACAAGCATGAGGCTGCCCATCTAGTCAAGGTCAGGTTCCTAATGCAGGTATTGAGGTAGGTGCCTGGAATCAGCTGAGGCATATGCCAGGCCCCTGCTACTAAAACGTGTGACAAACATAGAGTGAGATAAGCCCCTGTGGCTGCAAACACATGAGGGTTTGTGTAAAGGGAGACTGGGCCTGATTTACAAAGGAGCTGAGCAAAACAGGCGAGGAGAATAGTGTAGAGGTACTGCATGGTGGTACCAAAGGTCTGCAAGGTGTCTTTTACTCTTCCTCCAAACCCAAGAACAGGAGAAATATAGTGAAATTGGAAGCTAATGAATCTAACAGGAGTAAAAGGAGGTGTTTGTTAGTTCTGTTTACTGTGAGCCTTCACTGAGGCCAGGAACCTAGCATTGCCCAAAAAATCAGGCACCCACATGGGTGATGTGTCCCTATTTTGTGCCAAAGATGGCACAAGCTTGTGTGTATCCTATTTCATAGGAAATGCCAGTGAGGCCAGATGCTTCCCTCTGCAGAGGGTCAGTCAGCATCAGAGCTTTTCATACAGCCTGTCAACCCAACCAGCTACGTTGCTCAAAGCCCCATCTGGCTTAAACTTGAGCACTTCCAGGGATGGGGCATCTGCAGCTTCTTTGGGCAACCTGTGCCACTGCCTTACCAGCTCATAGTGAATCCAATTCTTTCATCCCTCAGGGTCCTTTTAAGCCCTTAAAAAAGCAAGATGATTATTTGAGCGCTTATTTTGGATAGTCCCTGTGATTCCTGGGCAGGCATGGAGTGAGCCTGCCACATTCTCACCTGCTGTAGCTACAAGTGCATTGGAGGATACATGACTGCTTTTGATGGATGAAATCTTAGTTTTTAAGAACATGGGTTAACATAAGAAACTTCAGGCTGTTCAGTTTGGAGCAGAGTCTTTTTCTCCTGCTCCAATTTTCTTTCTTCTTTTCCTTTACCCATTCTGCCTTTTCAGTCTCTGAGTGTGCAGAAGGCTGGAAGCTGTGAAAAGGTCTAAGTCAGTGTCCAGGCTGTGTCAGATGCCATGGGAAGGAAACCTTGCTGCAGCCGGTCCCTCTGCTGGGCCACCTCTAGCAGCTGTCCCCAGTGTGCACCTCCAACAGATGGGTGATGGCAAAGCAGCACAAGTTTGTAGAAGAAAGCCCCAAAGAAACAGGATTTCTTAGCTGTGGAACTACTTTCTTCTTTTCTTGTTCTCTCTTCAGATTTGTCAGTTTTCTGTTGGAAAAGAGATGAAAATATAACGAAACTTCTTTTTTTTTTAAGGAAAAATATTTCCTTCTGAAGTAAAGAGAAAAGCAAATGTTTGCACTAACCACTATGAATGGTTTGATGCAGCCAGCTCCAGAAAACTTTTAGTGTTCTTTCAAACTGTCTTAATTTTTACTTAGTTGAGCCAGGAAGGAGTAACTTTAGTTCTGTCCCTTGATGGATCTGCTGGTGTGGCTACCACTATTTTCTCTCTTTGACAGAGGCAATTGGCATGTTACTTTCTGCTCTGGGAAGCCTCAAGTGCCACAGAGGGCCGCAATCTGATGGGATGTCAACCACATAGCGCTTGTTAAGTTCCCTGGCAGCATCTGTGCATTTGCAATGACATCTCTAAATCCATCCGGGATACAAATGTACTCTAAAATTGTAGCCTTTGTGTGTGTATGTGCTGTATGTTTTATTTATAAAGCTTTTAGAGATAGCAGCTTGTTCTCTAATTTATTTTGGGTTGGTGAGGAGGAGGAAATCTCATTGGCAAGATAGGGAATTTGCAATCTGAATTTAAAAGGAATGTGAGGGGAAAAAAAAAAGAGGAATTAAAAAAATGTCCAAGGTTCTGGGACATGTTTGCATGAATAATAATGCTCCCAAAGTGATAATGGATTGTGTGTCATCCATTTGTAGAGCTGTAGAAGCTGCTATGATAAATAAAATGATATGTCAAATTTTAAACAGCGTGGGGCCTGTGTGTGTCACTCATCAGATACAATTAAACAAGGAGAATAATTGCTTGCCTGCTAAGTGAAGAATTGCAATGTCATAGTGCCAGGCTCAGCCTTCATTTGTGCAGGGGACACTTGCTCTGGACACCCAGTTAAGGGCCTGCCCATGTTTGACAAGGAGCTGTGAAGCTGCAGATGGGTGGATGTTTGGCAGGCTCCCTGAGGAGCCAAAGCTGTGCTATTATGATTCAGTTTTTAAGACCTCCCTTACCTATTTGCAGAGGTTTGACCCTGACTGATGCTGCTGGGTACTTGTTCCCTGCTGGGTGTATGAAGTCCTTGCTGCACGAAGCTTGCAGTCGGGTTAGAGCCACAAAATCACTGTTTCTTCACAGAAGTCATGTGCATCTCACTGTGGTTTTGCATCTTCCAAGCCTGCCAAGTGCAGTCTTTTAGTCTTGGAGGATACCCTTGTCTAGCAGAGGAAGAGATACTTGAAGACGTGGCCTCAGATCTCTACCAGCAACATTACTTTTGCACAGCATAGGGATGGGTTGGGACCCACTAGGGCAGACCTGAGCCTGCCTTGAGGAGGGAGAGAGTTGCAGACTAGCTGATTCCTGGGGCTTCTGCTGTGTCTATGCTTTTGTACCACACCACAGTATGGCTGCTGCTGCCTGTTTCTCATAGCTACTTCGTGTTTCCAGTTGTTGGTGTCTGTTGGTGCTCAAAGAAGAGCTCCTAATTGGTGTCTACACAAGTGGGGGAAAAGACATTCTTTTTCTTTCCACCTCCCTCTTTGAACAGGCGTTTTTTGCCTTTAAGTCTTCCTGTGCAGATTTTAAGTGTTTTCTGTTCTATACTAGTCTCTAATGCAGATTTATGTTATATGAAGACTTCCATCTGCATGAAGGCCTGCTGAAAAATACATAATTGTAAAGCCAACATTCTGCTTTTGTCATTTCAGGACTTTGAAATAAACATTTCTGCCTCAGGAACGTTAGTCTCCTTCCTATCAGGTAATGAAAGTTCCTATTTGCCTTCAGCTATGTAGTCACCTAATGCCCCAGGTTGCGTTGGTCTAGCAGAGGGTATTAGCACTCATGTATCTTACTAGCAAGATCATTAAAACGTGAAGAAATCTAATGCATTGGCTTTTGTAAGACTGTGTTATTCTGCAAAGTGAATGAACAGAAAATAACTCCTCATCATGACTCAATGCTGAGCATTTTGCTCAGAGTGCCAGGCTGAGGATGGACAGGACAGTATTTTAATGCTATTTTTCTCTCTTACCTGTTTTTTTCTAGGCTGAAAGTTCCCTGGAACACCAGTTTCTTGAGTTTGTCAGTTCTCACCGTGCTTCTAGACTACTGGGACACAAAAACACAATGGGTGAGAGTGTATGATGAATGAGATTAGCCTGAAAGTGGCAATGACAGTCACCTCAGTGCTATGGTCCCTTATCCTGAGAAGACTTTGAGCCACTGACAGGAAAGCATCATGTGGGCAGGTGAGCTGTTCACTTCAGCATCTTGCCTGGGTGTTATGAGGAAGGAAATCAAACTGCCTGTGAGCACGGGGCCTGTGAGGATTCTTAAGCTCTTTTGCCTTCCGGATGTTGCCACTGCAGCTAGAAAGATGCTGCTGCTTCCCAAACAGTAGCAGCAGCATCTTTGTCTAGTGAATTGTGAGAAGCACCATGATCCCAGGGCTGGATAGCTCCCTTGGATTTCTCCCCATGGCAGACCTACTGTACTAGTATGAGTGCTCTGTTTGGAGCTCTGATTGGCCTGACAGGAGTGGCAGCAATTTTTCTCACAGTGCTTATCAGCCCCAGATCTGGCTTTAAGTGTACAAGTGCAAACATCTCAAATGCAGAGAGAGCTATTAGCTTTAAAGGTCAACACTGAAGCCTTCTCTACACACAGCACAGAGGCTATCTGTGTTAGAAAGTTATTGTAAAATTAGAGGGTGAAAAAATGAGCGTTAGCATTGGAGTAAATGGATTTGCTGGACTGCGCCCAGCAAAACTGAGACTTGTGTCTGAGCAGTGCCAAGCTATCCTGGGGCTGGCATTGAGTGCTATCAGGCTATTCCTCACCTGCCACCCCTGTGTGTCCTTCCTCCTCATCTGCAGCATGATGGGGACTTGCCTGAGTCCTCATGGACTCTGAGCTGTGCAGGGTCCGCCTGGTTGTGTGCAGCAGCTTGAGGCACATGTTCATGTCATTTGGCTGGCTCAGCAGTGGCAGCTGCTCTCACTTTACAGGATGCTCTTTTTGGTCTTGCTCATGATTCCTGGGGACTGCTGAGCCTGGATGCAGCTGTGATTCAGCCAAGGGTTCTGATGCATTCAGACTTTCCTGGGTGAACTTTATGGGAAGAGGAGCAGCAGCTCCTTGGGCTGATTCTGGCTGCCCAGCTATCCGCTGCACTAATTGTAGCTGTGTACCTCCTTGTGCATGGCTGGACTGCTCTTCAGAAGATTTTAGGCTGGATTCCTATGGAAAGAAAGCTTACCATTGCAGTCTGTGTGGGGTCATCTGTCTTCCTACTCTGACAGAAGCGCTGCATGCACTCAGAAGTTCCACCAAAATTTTAGAGGGGCAATGGTCTCAAAAGATGTAGTGTTCTGCCAGGGGTAGGTATGGGAAGGTCACTCTGATATGCACCCGTGAGGGTAAGGCTGCATTAAGAGCTCAGGACTGTAAGATGATCACGAGTCCATTCATAATGTGGCTATGAATTTTCCAGCCTTGCAGAAAGTTTCAGTTTGAACTTGTTTAAAGCCATGAGGGAATCCTGCCATAGCATAGAAAACTCCACTGGTTTGTAGTGTTGCTTCTGTTTCTTTTTTCTCTCTTCCCTATGTGATATAAATCAGAATGCCAGCAACAGTGGGTGCTGAATGCTGGCTGAGCTCAGGCTGCCTGTGCTGGGGGCAGCCTGCAGGTAGGAGCTGGTCCTGACTTGGAGGGGTGGTGGGGCTGGAGCAATGGGCACTTGCAACAGTGCAGGAGTAACGAAGGGTGTGCACCTGATAGAGGTGCCAGAAGTCTTAGAGGGGAGCCTAGGTCCTCCTGATTTCAGTAAGCTCAGGTTGGGTTGCCATGTCTATCAACACACGTCTATCAACTGGAGGTATAAAGGTCTTAATTTTTTTTGAGGAACTTGAGACTTGTGGAGTGAATTTGTGCCACATTCAAAGGTTATTTTGCTCCTGGTACTTCTGTGTTTGCATAGGATCCCTAAAGCCAGATTTACTGAATTGGTGGAGCAAGGTCTTCATCATTATTACAGGAGAGGTTTTAAGCACCTAAATCACACTGATACTTTCAAAATCTTATTCCTTGCTGCTGTCCGATTTAGATAAACTCACTCAGCAGAAAACTGAACTTCTAATGAAAAAATGTGTCTGCACTATAAGAAAGGCCCTTTTTTTTTTTTTCTGCAGAAAAAGGCTGGAGGTGAGAGAAATGGAAAGTCATAAAATATTGACAAGCTCTATTTTTAATGCTGATGCAGTTGCCCCTACACAGCTCTATAAATCATATTTTCACAGAGTTTTGTATGTTTTGACTTTTCCAAGTCTTATGGCACACTGGGAATAGTTGTGCTTCATCTGGCAGAGGAGCCCAAATGGCCATATTTCTCCTCTTAATGTTGCCAATGGTCCCAGGGAATGGATGCTGGTTTGGAGGGGCCTCCAAGGACTAGGTGATGGAGGAAGCAGGGGCTGGGGATATGGGTTGAAGAGTGGAGAGCCTGCTCCAGGCAGCAACCATTCCCCAGGAGGTGTGAGCCTATAGGGGGGCAGGGTCCCTCATAACAGACAGAGTGAACTTTGCTTTGCTGTAAGCAAAGAGGACAATAAGAGAGAAGATGAGAGATGCAACCCTCGTCATGCCTTTCAACTGTCGTAAATGTTTTCTTCCGCTTTGAGTGAAGGAAGGTTTGGAGCAGTTTTTATTCATGAGGCTCTGCCAATCGCCAATCCCTGTGCAGCTTCCTCTGTGTACATTCTATCAGGGAGCACAGCACAAGGGTTTTTTTTTTAATTTCACGGAGATCAAACAAAGCCACATTTGAAACACTGTGTGAAGATGAAGGGTTTTCAAAATTAAAGGGCCGGATTAGGTGTGGGTCTTTGTGTCTCATCATCCCTCTGAATGTTTTCATGTCAGCAGGAAAAACAAGAGCGAGGCTTTTTGACCTTGAAAGAAATGCCTGAGGGAAAGACTCCTTCATGCAATTTTTAATACTCTTGCTAGTGACTTTTCTCTTTCAAACTGCTGTAGCACGATATAGATTTGAACTAATGAATGTCACGCTCATATGGGGCAGCTCCAAAAATGAAAGACCTTGAGTGACTGAATGCTATTATCACAGTGTATAAAGATGTTACCAACATCACCTACATTTCTGACTTTCAAGTGTCTTAGTATCTTGTAGTTAGCTTGTCTGATGCATGAGACACACTCTAGATTTAGTTTCAAAGCCATCACATAAACTTTACTCAATAATAAAAGAAAATATATAAAAGGGAGCATTGTATGCTGATTATTTTTTTGTTATGATTTTCATTTGCCCTATCTCTTTGTTAAAAGTCGTATGAATAAAAGTTGTTCTCAGCAGCAATGCTTCTCCTTAATAGTGGGGGAAGAGAAAATTTTCAGATCCCTTCAAAATTCATTTAATTTGCAGGTGTTTAGAAAACATAGATGAGATTGTCATGGTGGTACAACCTTGGGTGCATTTTGCATCTTTAGCAAGGCACTTTAGTCATACCACTTCTTTTGTGGAGAGGAAAGACCTCCCTGTGAAGCATCCCACTAATAGATGTGTTATCTACTTGAGGGAGGCAGCAGACACCAGTTCTTGCACCACAGGGGTTTTGAAGGTCCTCCTCTGATGATGTGTTCAACTTCAGTGTAACAATTTGGTATGATCACGTGGGGATATATTATCATCAAGGCAGGTTTTAGGGCTGGAGATAGGCTCCTACTGAAGTAAGTGGTTATTCCCTGATTTCAATTAAGGCAAGTTTAACCCTCTCTGCTTTGGGCAGGAGTGTGAGGAGGTTGGGTTCACCTCTCAAACGTAGCAGGCAGTGGACTTGGGCTAGGGAGGGTTAGCCCTGATTCTGTGCCTGGTTTTCTGGGGCACTGAAATTAAGTTACAGTACTTATTCCTGTCTCAGTTTCTTCAGTGTCTCTCAGTGTGGAGATTCAGTCACAGTTGCCAACACTCAGCCTTACAACTTCCCCAACCCATGCTAAGTTTTTGTATCCATCTCTGCTTTTCTTTCAAGGCTGTCCCTTTGGTTGTGTCTCTTTTTCAGTCTTAACATATTTCCCTGGTCTTGAAGTCATGCCGAACTTCTCTGTACTGAAGCTCATTTCCCTTCTCTGTATCCCTTTCCCTGCTGTTTCTCAGTTTAGCAGCTTTCAGTGATTTTCAGTTGGGACTTTAAAAGCTGGAAGAATACATGTCTTGCTTGGAAGCCGCTGAAGTAAATGGTGTGGGGTACAACAGAAAGGGAGAGCATGGCGTTCTCGGGTTAACAGTGATTTTTGGTTCAGCCGTGCAGAGGCACACACCAGCAGGGGGGTGGTGGGAAGGTGTTTCGGTGAGTTGCAGTGTGATCCCCACATGGTTGTGCCAGCAGAGGTGTCGGAGCTCCTCAGTTTGAGCTCTCTTTGGTTGTTTAGCCCTCAGTTTTACACTGATGTGGAGAAATTACAAACCCACACCTCTGCACTACAGAAGATCTGAGGAGTTTTGCCTATTTCACACACATGCACATGACGAGGCACAGTAACACCAGCAACACCACAGATTTCATAGTCATGAATCCTCTTTTGCCTTGGGAGAAGAGATGTTTAACTTACTTTAGCAAGTGAAAGCAGGCAGTGAATCAGCCTTATTTAGCTTTATTTATTTTGGCTCGTGCTGTCTGTGATCCTCCCATGCCAGGACCAATTCATCTGACAGGCAATAGTAGTATGATATTGGGTATGCTTTGGTTGACAGAGGGATAGTCCAAGGAGATGGAACTTAGCAAAAAGCCGTACTCATGGCTACACTCTTCTTGGAGATGCTGGTGGAGCCTAGTCTGGGATCCATGGTCTGAGGTAGGAGGTCCCTTCAGCCGCGGGGTCTCCAGCTGCTGCAGCAAGAGCCAGGGAAGCTGCTCTCTGATTGAGCTGCTGGGAGATATGTTACTCTTTCCCCTTCTCCGTGTTGTTAGTCATCCAACAAGGCTGTTTCAATAAGATCCCTGTGCTGCAGGACTAGTGAACTCAGCTTATAGTGCAGGGCTGTTGTCATGCTGGGGCCCTGAGCCTGTGCTTTCCAGATGGGTTTCTGCTGACCAGCTCTGTGATGGGGAAATGAAAGTGCCTTGGGTTTTTCTTGGCAGCATCTCACGTAGCAGCCACTGGTTGGTGTATTGTTGAACTTCAGCTACAGCCCCGTTTTCTTTGTGTGGCTGCCCAGCACAATGTCTCAGGGAGGTCTGGCAGGGTTGAAAAGTTTTCCACCGACTATGCCCTGAAGTTATTTGCAGTTGGAGTTAGAAAAATGAATTGAAATGATCAATCAATCCAACTTGTAAACCAGAGCTTTTTAGTGGCTGTCAAGGTTGTTTTGTGATATGAGTTCCTGGTCTCTCAGCACCCTTTTATTTTAACTTGCTGGAGCCTTCCTACATCCTCCGACTACAGTCCCACATCAAAATCAAACCAGCTTGGAACAGTCTGTAATTATTTAAGCAGAACTGGTACAAAAAGTAGAGGTTGGGGCTAATCAGGAAGTGCTGGAAGAGATGCTTGTTTTCCCTAGACAGCACCACCAAGGAGTCCCTCACTCTGATGGAAAGCTTGCAGATAGATGATCAATCCTCAATGACAGCATTAGGGCTTGTGTTTTCACTTCGGTTCTCCCAGTGACCAGCAGTTTGGAGGGGTCTACCTACAGCCATTAAGTTTCTTTTGTTTTGTTGTCTTCCAACAACAAAGTTCTCAAAAAATAACATAGAAATTGCTGGAAAAAAACCAAAAAAATGCAAATCTAGTTGGTGATATCTTTCTTTCCTTTTTCCACAGTTTCCTCCTGAAATAGCTCTAGCAAAACTTCAGTCTTAGCCTGTGCAAGCTACTGTTTTGAGTAGAAAGTATTACCTAACAGAGAGGAAAAAATATCCAATAATCCAGTTTTAAAATAGACACACAGAGTGGTTGTGCCTGGGCTATTTTAGACTGTATTTTTCAACACATTTTGCAATAGAAGAAGAAAATACAATCTATAATTCTATGAAGATTGTCTCCATCAGAACATTTCTCATTTATTTTAGATTTGCCAGGAAGAAATACAGCCTTTGTTTCCTTCATAAAATTGAAAGTCTGGGCTAGAAATAAATAATATTGTCAGAAGTGAAGAAAAATTCAGCAGTTAAAGGACTTTTCTATCACAAAGAATGTTTTCCAGCATACATAATAATACCTACTTTTTTGCATTTTAATAAGAAAACATTCGATACTCCCACATTAAAAGTTCCTATATTTGCAAATGTATTTTTGTGAATGTATTTTCTTCATGAAATTGGCTATGCTGAGAATTTGTTTATCTCAGCTGTGCTTTCTCATGCCTCGCCATTCCAGTCAAGATGCTCAGGAACTCTTGCTGCCAGTAATAAAATAGCCTTGGCAGTCCTGGAAATTACAGTATGTTGTGCAATTTTAGTTTTATAAGTTAAAAATATTCCTTCCACAGAGGAAAGCCAGCCTTTTACTTGCTCTGTGGAGAAGGTCATTAGCAGAGTTCTTTTAAGGGTAGAGAAAATTACCACTGAACACATACTGGGGAGCAAGTGATAATGCCCCAGTCAGTTAGACATATTTTGTATGAGTGAAAGAAAAGTCCAACACGTGGCTGTATAATCTGGGTACTTGGTAAGTACCAAAGAAGCAACACTAATAATGTGAAAAAATTGTTTGAATGGTTAAAGAAAAACAGTATTTTGCTCACTGGTAAAACCAAGGTTGGTAACAAAGCAGTTCTGACTAAGAGAACAGTTCTGTGAACAGATCAGTATTTAACAAGGGTGAAAGGGAAGTTGATGGAGTTAGTTGGCTGGACATTAGGAAACGCAGACAATTGTTGAGGGAAGACAAAACCAGCAATTAGAAAACCCCTGTAACTAATGAGGTTGAGGAGTTGGCTGCCCTACTCAAATAACATTTGTTTCTTAAAACCTGACACATCCAAAGACATCTGAGTTTGCAGCAGCTATCAGCGAAGATATGATTTGTTATTAGCCCAGAGTTAGTCAAGTTTTATATCCATGGTGGTTTATATCCAGACCTGTCTGAATCTCCCTATGAAGTTGCCTGCTTCTCTTCACAGCCAGTGAAAGGAGCTCTCAATGACAAGCCGGACAAACGACAGATAAAGCACGGATTGATTCTCCCTGTATGGCAATTCCAGGAGCAAGAGTTCTTGGTCCATTACAAGTTTGGGTTAAAAGCCATCTGCTTTTAGGGGAAAATAATAATGATGCTCACCTTGGGTTCATTGGTTTCTTTTGCTTTCACATGGTTCAGGTTTCTTCCATAGGCAGAAAGGATACAAACATTCTTTGTAGTAACAAGAAATAAAAGCAATGTTTCTCCATTCCATACTTGGAGCTGCAACTTGAGGCTTTATGCAAAAATCTCTGCCACCACATGGACCCCCATTAAAATACAATGCAACCATAACACCTCTCTATTCACTCACAGTGAGCGTGTCCTAAGGGTGCCCAAGGTACAGATAAAGGCTGCCTCTGTTAGCAATGAAGTCTACCCTGGTATGACAAGGGAGAGCCCAGTGCTTGAGATATCAAAGATGGAGCAGCTCAGGAATAGGATGAAGCCTTCTATGGAAAAGGTGACACTGTGGGCTGATGCCCTGCTGCCAGTGATGGTATTTAGGGCCCTGGGACACTGCCTGCACCACCTGCTGAGCTGAGCAACAGTGCTAGCTGAGCCCTGCTCCAGTACTCAGAGGTGTAGGAGGGAAGTCTGTGCAATCATGAAGAAGGGCCTGTTCCTTTCCCTTCTCTAAAACTGCATAGAAAATCAAATACAGGAATATAGGGGGAGAAGCTGCTTTCCTCATGGCCATTGCTTGGGAGTTGAGTGATCAGATCAATGGAGCCTGGAGAATGACCTTGCTCCCCCTAAAGGGGGGTGTGCTGGCTGCTCAGCTGAATCGCTCCTTAGACCGCGTAGATTATATTGGCTAGGGGTGGGATGCAGTGTCCTAAACAACAGGCATCTTTCACCTCTTCAAGGGTACTAGTTGATCCCAGGCAGTTTCTAGAAGATCACAGGTCTTTGCAGACATTGTGGCATACCCACCAGTCTTCTGCAGATTTGCTGAGGTCCTTCAAATTGCACTCAGCAGTCATGATTAGAGAACCAAAATGATCTCTAAAATTCCACTGGCTGTGATGGGAGTTTATACACTCAGCAAAATGCAGACATCTAAAATTTAGGCTTCTTAATCTGAAATTGAATCATAACTGAACTCTCACCAGCATCATTCAGTGATGGGAACAGTGTGTCTGCTGTGTTTAAATGAAAAATGAAATGTGCTCTATTTGTCAGGCTAGCTAAGTGACTTTAGAGACAAATCTTTCTCCACTTTGAGCAGGCAATCCTTTCAACCAGCCTACTTTCAGTCTCAGTAGCTGGGTGTTTTTCAGATGTAAGGAAATCTTTCTACTATGCTCTGAACAGGTAGGGAAGCATGAACCCTGGCCACTCTGCTTACCCCAACAGATGTTAGGGGACTTGCAGGTTCAGCAGCTCTGTTCTGCTATTTCTTCACCTCCCCCTTGCCTTGGCCAACACCTCCCACCTTGACACAAGGGATGAATGGACACTTTGGGGCAGACACAACATGTGGGGCAGCAAAGAAATAGCTTTGTGTAGGAGCCGTCATCCAAAATCCCTTATTTCCTCAGTCACCTTGAAGCAACAAATCTTGTTTTTTTCCACAAACTGGCTGCAGCTTTATTAGATGCTTTATTAGACTTCAGAAATACTCTTAGTCTCCTAGACAATGACTTTGTGGGGTCAGTGCTTCCATCTTCGCTCTCCTGCTGAGGCTGTCATTAATGCACCAGTGAGAGGGCCCCTCACCCCTGATGCCTTTTTGGGTTCTCCCTGCTGTTCCAGCCTTTCTCACTGGGTTTTTTTTTTCTGGTCGCTTGCTGTACACTGGTCTTTGGCTCACTCAGGTGCTGCAAAGTGCCTGGTGTGTCTTTTCACTTAGTTGCTGTGGGCAAGCATGTACGTGTGGATGTGAGCACAAGAGGGAGAAACGACATTTAAAATTAACCAGCCTTCAACTTCATATTGCTGCATGTAAAGCAACCCCCCAAACCATTTATTTCTAGGTTTCTGCCTTGATTCCCAGAGTTTTGATTTAATCTTAAAATATTTAATCATTTCCTTGGCAAATGATACTGAAATTGGACAGATGGTTTAAACTTAGCTCTCTTCCCTGGAGAAAAGCTGCTCAGTTAAAACAACTGTAGCTCTCACACATTCAATTAATCCTTATCAGCCCATCCCAATTAATCCTTTAAATGCAATGTTATATAACTCAGGATTCTCTCTCCTTCATTTACTTTTCCATCTTGTCATTATTTCCTCTGTGTTTGCTTACCTGCACAGTGTTGTTGGCAGCCGGGAGGAAGCCGCTGCATGGGGAGAGCTGTGTGAAATTTCCAAGTCACATCTGTTAGAGCAAAAGGGAGGGATGTGCCTAAGCTATTGCACTCAGTCACTCACGCTTTTACTCTCTGATGTTATTTTTCTCCATGGACAAATGCTCTTTGCAAAGCTTTAAACCTGCAGAATTAAATTTCTATTATGCTGTTTTCTGTGTTGCTACATAATCCCTTTCTGCTGCTAGTGCTGGAGTTACTTGGCTTACATGGTACTCATTGCTTGTGAAAATGTGTTTCTGTGTGTGCTGGTGTGCGCAGTTTGTTTAGCTGCAGAAAGGAGAGAATTAAAGCTGGGCTTAAAAGGACTAGAGTAAATGGCTGTGATAAATCCAGCTGGAGACTGGGGGATCTAACGCTGTTAGTCTCACCTCTGTAATACTGCCTGCATTGTTTCAATCCACCACAGTGTTAAGAACAATAATTTGGATTTAGTAAGCCTGGATGTAATTCAGGCAGTGTGTGAGGGAGAAGGTATTCCTGAAGGTGCGCTGGCCCATGTTCCATGGCTGCTGTGCCATACAGGGGTAAAGAATGGGTCTGGGAACAGGCGCATGTGTGCTGGGTCCCCTGTCTCACTGCAGCCTGTTGTCTTGGCTGTTATGACAGCTACCTGGTAGTGGCTTTGGCTGGTGGTGGTGGCTTAGGCGTTATGGGCCTTATTTGGCCTTCATGAGACCCATGGCTATCCAACATTGTCAAGGTGGGTCTCCAGAGCTTGTGAGCAGGCCCAGACTTTATGCACTAAGAGTATCGCCTGAGTGTCTCACTGGAGGAGGATAGGGATCCAGAGAAGAGCAAACTTCATGGTTACGATGGGTTTGTTCAATCTACCTTCAGATTGTAATGGAGGAGACTGACCCAAATTGTCATCTTTGGCCACTCTGGTTCTTCTCAAAACATTGCAGGCTAAGCACCAGTTACCTGTTACTGCCCAGAGCTGATATGTAAGGCCATAGAACCTCAAATATGAAGATCTTTGAAGCTGTTTCTCAAATACGAAGAACTTTGAAGCTGGTGTTTTGAGGGGGAGATTGGACTGGGAACCTCTAGGAGTACCTTTCAGCTTGAATTTTTTCCATGATTTTGCAGACAAAGACTATTAAGTGCAATTATCCCTTTAATATTTGCATTAACATGAACAGTCATCAGGAAATGCCAAACAAATTCAACTGAATTTTTCCTGTGAATAAGTGAATAGAACAAAGTGATCTTTACATATTTATTTAAACACCTTCCTAGAGTACTGTTGTTTTGTTTTGTTTATTTGTTTTGTTTTTCCTGAATAATTCCTTTGGCTGCTGACTGTTTTGAAAGTTTGCTGCACGGAGAGGGGAAAATCCCTTTGAAAGACCCAGAATCTTCTTTGGATTCCACAGTAATTAGAGTAAGGGTTTGTTAGTTTTCTGAAACAGATCTTCTTTCTTTCTTTCTTTTTTTCTCAAGTGCTATTTCATTTAATGTCAGTTGAGAACATGTTTGAATAATGAGCCATGAAAGCAAAATATTCTGTTTGAAACTGAAGATATTTGTGGAGAGCCACGAAAAGTAGCAATGTGTAGAGCTCTTTTACTCAGTCTCTATATCAAAGAGAAAAAGTTACCTAATAATCCTACAAGTTGGAAATAGAAGCAATTTATTGTCAGGGCAGGGTTGTTCCACTGCTCTTTGTTTTTCCAGTGCTACATCCAAGGCAGTAATTAAATTTGGAATGTAATGGGAAATAGCTTACCTGGGGAATTATTCCACTGCTTCATTCTCCAGGAATTCTTTTGGGTATTTTGGGAAATTTCAGGACCTCTTAATTCCTTACTGTTATTTCCAGATTTATTTCTACGTATCACATACCAAATCATTAGAATCCCTAAACTGTATATACTTCAAGAAATATCAAAACAAAAGCAAATCTTTATGGCCTTTTTCAGTAAGACTTCTTCTGTAAGCTTTTCCAGGATTTCTGTTGTTTGGGAAGACCTAATGACTGATCTTCCGTAAATCCAAGTAGTTACAACTATGCATACTGTACTTCTTTTTGGTAAAATGCTATTATGTTTTGGTAGTATTAGCACAAAAAGTATCTTTACTATTTAAAAAGAATAATTCTGAAAAGATGAATAGAAGTGCTGATCTTAATTTTATCATTCTTGTAGATTACTCTCCTCTTTTGGCAAAAACCATTTTGACTTAAATCTTGTCTGCTGCCTTTCCTATTAGAAGGCTGAATCAGAACACTTCTGTATCTCAGTCCCCAGCTGTCGAAATATTATACTCTGACCGTGAAAAAATGGTAGGAAACTAGTTTTATTTAGATTCACTGGGGGCCCTGGGGTGCCAGAGACAATGGGTTTTGAAGGGGTAAAGCCTTCTTGTGGCCATTGGAACAATCAACTTACCAATATTGGCAAATAAATGAAGGGAAATGCAAACTCACAGAAAACCATGATTGCTTTATTCTAAGCAGGCATCTCTGAACGCCCCTAATTTGTGGAAATTAATCATGAAACACAACCATATGTCCCTGTAATTGCAAGAAAATAGATAGAAGCTGAGATGACTGGATGCATCGCGTGCATGAATAAATCTCCTCATCAAAGATGCCAGCCATGATCTCTCCTTAAGGGAATTCAATCCAACCACATACATATGGGCTCCCTATCTGGCATCCCACCATACTGCTATGCAATAGGGTACCGTGAAACTAAATCTTCTGGAGAAGTATTTGCAATATTACGCTGCTGAGACTTTAGCTCAGAAGTGGAGGAGCGAAGGCTGTGTTTTTGGTGGTGGCTGAAGCACTTACCCTTCACTGCCTTTTAGCAATAATGAATAGCCCTGATGCCCAAGTCTCCTCTAAAACCTGGGAAGCTGCTGGGGTTACCCCCAAGCTGTTCTTTCCCTGTCTCCACTCTCAGACAGCAGGAGAAACTAGGAGAAAGCTGTGTAGGTAGTGGTGAAGCTTCTAATCAGTCTGGAAGTGCTCAGGCTCAGCAGGAACAGTTTAGTGCTGGCTCAGCATGCAGGTGGCCTCATGGAGAGCAGCGACTGGCAGCTGCTCAAGCCATTGCTGCCAGGGGATCCTGGAATTTATTACTCATCTTTAGGTTTTCTGCAGTCAATATCAATGAAGAAATGTACACATATGACTCAGATACTGTATCCCAGAATTAATTGATTGTCTTGTGTGGTTACTACTGCTGTTCCACACTGATGGAGATGGAACAGGGCTCCATAAGGGTGTTGGTGAAGATCATATAGAGGGGTACCACACCTGGAGCAACCTAAATGTATGCCACAGTGTGGAAGCTATTTTCTTCTGACTTACTGCGCTGGGAGAGAAGGAAGAATATGATCTTCAAAGTCCAAGACAACAAGAAAGCCTAATCTTGACCTGACAAGTGGTGTGTGTGAAAGTCTTTCAGGCTTTCATTTGATCTCTGGGAGACAATTGCTGGTTATTGAACTTATGTCATCATCCTGCTCTCCCTAGGATACTGCTGCCACTCTTCATTGTTTGGTGCCTTCAGTCAAGTGACTGGCAGGACAAAAGGATAGGAAAAAACTTGAAACTGCATCACTCATGACAGACTCAGTATTACAATATCCTCTTCAGGCCTGTCATCATCTTGCAAGTATCCTTTGTTATTAGAGATGATTCACTGTGACACCATGTGATTGAAAAATTATTACACAGACTTTGACATTGCTTTGCACGTCTTCTGTGTGGCCATGTGTCCATCAAAGAGTCAGCTCAATAAATGGATGTGCAGTGGAAGACAGAAACATATACAAGACTTACAGCTAATAATTTCATTTAAAAAGCTTTGCATAAAGCTCAGCTCCCTTCTTACAGCTTTTTCCTGCTGGAGGGTCTGTTGGTTTTTAAATGTACCATGTCACTATAATGCGTGCTTTACTTGATAGAATAATGGTTAAATATTTATTCTCTGGTTTTAAGACTTTGACTATAATTGACTGCTGTCAGCCATCTCACATCTCCAACAAACAGGCCAAACAGATGCATAACTAAGTATGTCTAAAGAGCAGAGACTTGAGGCCCAGAATTAAGTCTGACAAGTGTAATAGAAAATGTGGTGGGCCAAAGAAAACCTTCAGCCCTAACATGCCTAACTGATAAAGCTTCAGCCAAAGAAATACTTGGTGCGAATATCAAAAAGCAGCAGCTGACAGTTTTTGTCAGGACTGCCTGCAAACTTCTTGGCAACCAGTTTTTCCCTTTTTTATCCCGCAGGTCTCCAGGTAAACCCCATGATGACCTTCGGCATTTTGTATCCCGGGAGCAGAGCATTTCCTGTGGTGTATCAATAGAAATTGGGCTTTCTCTGACACCAAATAGGTAAATTCAGCTGACAAGTCTGATACTGTGACTTAAATATGTGACAAATGTGAGCTGACTTTAACAGCTATTTCAAGTAACCTGTCAAGTTCTTGGGTCAATTTGAAAATGAGAGATAAAGCCATTAATATCGATTTCGGTAAACCTAGCACTGACGAAATAGTATGTCTTGAAATGGGGTAGAGAGAGGCATGCGTCTGATGTGTTCGGAAATAGTTTGTGATGACTAGAGCAAGGTGAATATAGAATGCACAGCCCATGTTTTGTTGGTTTGGGTTTTTACGGTTTTATAAATTTTATGTACAATGTCTCTTATTTCTGTAAGCATCACATGAAATTCATGAGCCCAGAGAAAGCCCTGCTCAGATTTGCCAGCAGCCAGTTTTGACTTTTGCATCCAAACCCATATTGAAGTTCTCCAATTATAAGAATGATGGAATTAGAGGTTGAGTGTGGTGTTACCACCCCCATCAGCTTAACTGCAGCCCACTGAAATGGTAAGTATTGTGAGACATTCCAGCATTGTGAAATTTGTCTCTGTCCTTAATTGGGGTGAAAAGTTGAAATTTGGAATGTTTTGTGGAACAGAAAAGCTGAAATATTTCTGGTGGGAAAAATCAGGCAGATTTCTTGAAATGTAGTATTTCAGTGGTGTCAAGCTGTGTCAGGCAATTTCATCTAAGGTGAGAAATATATTCCACCCTGTCCTGCCCTGCTCTGTTCTACTGTCAGCACAATGCGAAAAGAAAGGAACAGCTGGAGATGAAAGAAGACAAAGAATTTTGATTTTAAATTATTCAGAAACTTTTTCCATGGAAAATATCAAACAGGAGCTCTTCCTGGGAAGCAGCACACCTTTATACAGTGCCGTCCTCCATGCAGTTTATCATTGGCAGATAAAATACGTCATCTTCCCTGGCTGATCATCCCTGCCAGCACTTTCCTCATCCTTGTCTCTCCTCCTGCCTCATGATGTTGGCTCATCCTGGGTCCAAGGTCCACAGCTGCCCTTGTCATCACTGGCCACTGGAGTTGTGCCTGGGCTCCATTTGGGAGGCCCCACCGGGACATGGCACTGCTGAACTGGGCAGGAAGATCCAGCTTAAAATCGAAGAGGGATTTTTCTACCCAGAGTGTTGACAGCCTAAATAGAGCTGAGGACTCTGTGTTAACCCACCTGTGATCCTGGTTAAACACGGCTGGGTAATATGTCTTTGAAACGGGAGAGCCATGTGAGCTGGGGTTGTGGCTTTCTGAGCACAACTGCTTTGAGGGGGAGCTGTTTTGGGGTCCCTCTCTCACAGAAGTGGTAGCTATGTCTTTGTTCTGTTTCGTCTGTGGTTGGGCAGTTTTGGAGGTGTCGCATCTCTTCTTCTGGAGATGGTTACTGCTTTGGATAGGCTGTCAGAGCAGCTTGTGGGGTTGTCTCCCAGACTGTGGCCACCAAAATAAGACAGTCACTTGAGCAGCAGGTCTAGCAAGGGAAAGGGCGTCTTGTGGTAGTTTTGTCAGCCAACATAGTTACAGTGGGGAAGGTGGTCACTTTTCTACTGAGAACTAGATTTTAGAGTTATAAAGAGAGCAAACAGGACCTGGTGGCATTCTAGTATGCTCTTCAGTGCCTGACTCGGATGCTAAAGGGAGTTAATCTCAATGTGATATTGGAAAATCCAGCCAGCTCCTGCCCTACACCTTTGGGAGCCAAATGTGAAAAATGTGAAAATGGAGTTAATGCAATTGACACAAACTCCCACTGGCAAAACACTCCCAGGGTGTTCCTGGCTTTGGAGGTGGGTCCTTCATTTGTTCTCCCACTTTGGTTTTCTCATCTAAATATCTGAAAGACCTTAAGTGGATTTGTCTCCAGCTGTTTACTTACAGTGTGTAGGCACAGATGAGCGTTGGGCTGTGGAATTTACAGTGAGACTTCTGCAAATGTTTTAATTGTAACATTTGATGTGTGGAATTTGGAGCACTGTCTTTATAATGAATTGCATTCAAAATGAATAATTAGTATTCCGGTGGGGTGATGGTTTTCTGTGTGCTTATCTGCCATGCAACATACTGCTATTACAGCTAACAAAGCACAACATTCACATCTGAATAGATATTAATCATTCTACAGTGAGGGAAAATACCTCATTTTGATCACTTTGGCATTCTACACATCCCATTAATTAGCTTTCGTTAAGCACCAAGAGCATGCTTGTGGCTGTGCAGTACAGAGCCTGTAGACTGGGCATGGATATCAACTGAGGCAAAGGCCATGGCGGAAGTGGTGGCCACCCGAAAGCAGTCTGGGTATGGAGGCTGAGGAGGGGGATTAAAGCTTCACTCCATAGACAAGACAAGGACAAAGAGGGGCTTTCATAGACTTAGTCAGTTCTAGTTAGCTGAACACTTTAATGTGATTGAGATAGGGATCCTCTTAATGGGATAGTAGACCACCTGGGATTTCTGAAGAGTTTCTTTTTGGGAAGGAGCAGAAAGAATCCTGTTCTCACTCGTAATGTGATATTTACCAAGCATTTGTGTCTCATGCAGGCTCCGCATGCCCTAAGCCCACATGCTTTGGGAGGGATGTTGTGGTTTAAAACCAGCTGTCCACTAAGCACCACTCAGCCACTTGCTCACCACTCCCACTCCCCAGAGGATGGGGAGAATTGGAAAGGAAGGTAAAACCTGTGGGTTGAGATAATAACAGTTCAATAATTTAAGTCTATTATTATTATTAAAGGAAAAAGATAGGAATAAACCCCAAGACAGATAAGTGATGTGCAATACATCTGCTCATCACCCGCTGACAGACACCCAGCCTGACCTGAGCAGTGATCAGTCCCTTCTGGGTAATCCCCCCAGTTTATATACTGGGCATGAAGTGCTGCTGTACGGAATACCCCTTTGGCTAGTTTGGGTCAGGTGTCCTGGCTCTGCTCCCTTCTGGCTTCTTGTGCCCAGGTGTCCCTGCTGTGTTCCCTCCTGCCTTCCTGTGCCCCTCCTCACTGGCAAAGCATGAGAGACTGAAAAGTCCTTGATCAGGGTAAGTGCTACTGAGCAGCAACTGAACCATCAGTGTGTTATCAGCGTTGTTATCAGACTAAATTAAAAAGACCAGCACTGTACCAGCTACTAGGAAAAAAATTAACTTTATCCCAGCTGAAACAAGGACACAAGTGGAAAGCATAGGAGCTAGGTGGCTGCAGCCCTTGCTCTTGTTGAGTCCAGCACAGCTTTCTCCTTTCTGAGGGGTTTACAGTGCTGCAGCAGGGTGGAACACTTACTAGTAACAGGCACTGGGGAAATAGTTGGATTTAATTGACTTGAACTGTATATAACCACTGTTCATCAAACTTCCTGAAAGCCCAGATGTTGGTGATAACAAGGGGAAAACATTTTGGCTATAAATGGGATTAGCTGAGCAAATCTGATAATTTAAAAAATAAGGGAAAACCTGATCAGAAGGAGAGACTGCAGTGTCTTGCAGCTTGCTTGGCTGTTATGCTGTCATTACGTTTTAATCTCAAATTCAGAAGTAATAACAGGGATAACTTTTCTGAACTGAGGGTGGAGGTCTATTTTTTATTCTTTCAAGAGCTGTTTGCTTGGTGGAAGATGGACTCCTTTGACAGGAGATTTAAAAACTGACCAAAAGCATGGCGAACCCTCCCACCTTCCCTGGATTTTACAACCCTCCAGCTGAGTGAGGCGGCAGGATCATAGGGCAAGGTTGGAGAGGTGCTGGTTACACTGCTGTGATGCTGCCCAGGTGCCAACCTGGACACAGATGGGCTTGTCTAGGTCATATGCAGATATTGGATGTGTGCCTCCCACCCCAGGGATGGGCTCGGGGCATTGCTGGAATAGAGTCATCTCTGGAGGGATTAGCCAGAAAGCAATGGACAGAGCAGTGTAGCCTTTAGTTTTGAACCTGAGCTCCCAAATTAACAAGCTGGTGGGATGGTATGCTCCCTGCACTAGCACCATGTGCCTTTGCTGCAAGGGCTGGCTCGAGAAGGAGGTTATTAATATTAATATTAATGCAGCATTTATTTCTCTTGTGTTCTTGACATTCAAAGAAGTGAATGCATAATATACAGAGGTCAAGGTAGGCCAGCCCTGCCATTTCAAAGAGAACAGGAGATGAAGATGGAATATCTCTCTTCTGTGAGTTCAGCATTTCCATAACGGTAGTTCTGACTTAATCTTTTTATCACTCTGGAGGATTTCTGGCCTTTGCTCTATATATCTATACACACACACACATGTACACACACACACGTATATATAAATATGTACATATACCGCTATTGGTCATGACAGTATCTTGTTTGTCTTTCAGTTCTACATTCACACACAGAGGAATACATCTTTCTTTCAGTCGCTTGGTCAAGAAGCAATCAGTAACAAATCCCTAAACATGGCTGAAAGATCCTAAACTGATAAATCTCTCTTCTCCAGAGATAAGAGGTTTAATTCTGGCCAAACAATTCCCCATACATTTGGGCCCCCAATGATCCATTTATAGCTTATCAATTAATTTTTATATTTCCGCTCTGTGGAGATGTGGAATTCATTTCCTGCTGGAGAGGTTACTGGAATGATAATGTGCAGGTGGTTTAAGATATAGCATAAATATATTATGCTTTGGTATGTCTCATTTATTATGTAAATATGCATATGTTCTGTGCAGACGAAACAGCCTGATACTGCAGCAGTGCTGTGCATTGGCTGGCAGTCATTTGTGAGGTTGTTCAATAGTGCAAGTCAAGCAGTGACCATAGAAGCTTCAAAGAGGGTACCCTCCTCTCAGAATTGGGAGGATAGGAGGCCGTTCTCATTGTTTTGTTTTGATGGCATTTACTGGTGCTTGCAAGCAGTGAATGAAATGCAAGACCTCCATCACTGCGAGGACAGTAATGGCATTGTATGCCTGGCGTCCTTGGAAAGGCCCTTTATTTCCTGATTTTTCTGTAGCAGTCCTCATCTGCTAACCTCAGAGGAGTAAGGGAGCATTCAGGCACCACAGTGCCCATATTATCATGGGAACATTTGAATAGCTATCTGCTATTTCTTTTGGGAGAGAGATTCTTACTGTTCTGAGAATTTAACACAAAGAAACCCTAGCTCCATCCAGAAGGCTCTGGAGAGCAAATCTGTGTTATTTGTACCGAGATCATTGCTTCGGAGGTACTGTGTCTGCTGGACTCTGTATTCTGCAGCTGTAGCATGACGAAAGAATCACTGTTATTTCTAGGGGAGGGCAGAGGAATCAGCCGTGATTTTACGAGCAGAATGCATCAAAAAAGGCAGTAAGGAAAAAAAAGGAAGCAGGAAAATATTTTTGTGCTGTGCTCCATGCACTTCATATTTTTGTTTGCAAGGGATGAGGGGAACTGGCCTGTCTGCTGTCCTGGGGTTATGGCTGCTTGCTGTGCAGGCTGCATGGTGTTACTTGGTCCTGAGTGATGCTCAGGTCCCATGGGAGTCCTGGCTTTTTGCTCCTGCTCTGGATGCTGATACCAGACCATCAATGGGTTTGATCTGCGATGACCACCATGACAGATGGCTTCCCATAACCAGGCACTTCGGTGAGAGTTACTCTTTGCAAGGGTTCAGCAGCCCTGCAAAGGGACTTTGCAGCTTGAAACATCCCTCTAGTTTTGTCTTTTCTTTCCAAAAGCCCTCTGTTTTGAATTCAGCTATGCTTAACAGAAACAGCTGAGACAAATCTGCTCACTTCACAACGATTTGCAAAACAGATCTGAGCCTGAACAATTGTTACACAAATTGGGACTCTATACACAAATGAAAACTAGAAAACAAATAAACGAAACGCAGCACATTGTTGCATTACTTGCCTCTCCTGGAGACAGCTGGAGGAGGGATGTTTGCTCTCTATCTCCTCAGAAACGCATGCAAGTTGCCAGCTGCTTTTCCCTTTGACAGAGTAGCAAAGCCCAGGAGAGACTTGTTCTGCCATTAGATGAGGGAGACCACTTCCCATTGCCATCATGAGTGGCAGAGTGCACCGTATGAGGGCAGAGTTTGGCATCATTATAACGAAATCCAGGAACTTTCTTCTCTGCTTGCATTTGACAAGATGGTGAGAGATTAAGCTGAGTACGTGCCTAAAGCTTTGAATGGTCCCATACATAAATAAAGAAATATTCCTCTGCAAAGAATATGCCTCCCAGACATCAAGGCTTGCCGATACAGCAGGTAATGCTTTGAAGGGGAGAAAGGGGCCACGTGATGAGCAGGTGGGGGATTGTTATTACAATGTCCTTATCTCCCTTATACTTAAACCAAAAAAGTTTCCAATGAGCTTTGCCTTTCTTGCATGCCATGGAATCAGTAATGTCTGCCAGAACAAACACCAGGCAACATAACAACCATTCTCTTGAAATACCTCTATAAAAAATTCAGCACCTGTGAACGGTTTATGAAGTCCTGGTGCAGCCTGACCTAAAAATTCAAATCAGACTAGTTTTCTGCCTATTCACTTTGACTGAAAGGCTGATGCACAGTTGTTGCTTTGGGAACTAGGTGATTTTCAGCTCTTTCAGTTAATGACCAAACTCCAAAATAGTCAAATGACTAAGACAAGTGACTCAAGCCATGAGCTCCTTTGGACAGCCTTGATCTTGGTGAGGAAAAAAATCTTAGCTCTTCTACAGCCTCATTTAGCCAGAATTTCTCTGGGGATACTCCCAAGGAGTGTCAATCACAGCTTAAATCCAGCTTTCATCCTCAGCACCCTGCAGGTTGTTTCCACCATGTAACTGCTGTGGTTAGATGGTGCAAACAAGAATTAGGTGGTGCATGAGGGAGAGGGAACATACTGGTTTCTGGTGAATCACACCCAAACCCAGTAATGTGGCTGCATGTTACAGCAGCCTTTGTGGTTCCCTATCTACAGACAGAAACAACATGAGGTGCAGAGCAAAGAAAAGGGCTGAAAGCTGTAATGCCAGGTGAGTCTGTACTGAAAAAGCCCGGCCTGGAAGAACTGGCAGTAACTGGTATGTCAGTGTGTGAACCCAAAGCAGGAGTTATTCCCAGCTTTGTATAGGGCAGGTATCAGCCCCTCTCTGTGCCTCAGCTTCCCAGCATGGACAGTGCTTGCTGAGATGGCTGAGCAGGTTGTGTAGCTCTTCAATTGCTACTGTAATACCTGCATTTGATCAGCTTCTCCTCTGTGAAGCACACTGTTTAACTAAAACTGCTGTTTCACTTGAGCACTCATATTGGGATCTGGGAGTTTGCTGGGCTAGTATAAAAACTGTTCTTCCAGTCCCTGTGGATTAAACTGTGCTGAAATAAGAAGTAGAAATAACAAAAAAGAAATCCTCTTACTGTTTGAGTTAATCTCTGGCCTGCTCTTCTTGGGCTCATCAGAAAGCACTAAAATCCAGGAGAGAAACTTTCTCGTGATACTGTTGTGCAGAAGAGGCAGAAGGTTTAGGTGGGCTTGCATATGGAAAGGTTACCATGTCCACTTTGCTTTTATAATCATTGAATCAGAAAAAGTCCCTTAAGATCATCTGTAAACCTAACACTGCTAATTCCACCAATAAACCATGTCTGTAAGTGCCATATCTATGTGTATTTTATATAAAAGCAATAGGAAGAGCATCTGAATATGGATTTTCAGTGAGTTTGTGCATTTTGAAAATGGTTTTGTTGAGAAAGGACTGTATACAAGTGCAATTTTCAGATGAAAACTAGAATTATTCATGAGTTTATAATAATCACTCATGCTTCTCAACTACAGCTAGTGCTTCTCTGGTGGCCTTCTTTCATCCATCTACAGGCAGGAGTTGTAGCAGAAAGTGCTATTACTGTGTGCTATCTTTCTATTAATAATGCAGACATTAAAAGTGCATTTTCTAAGGTCTGCATACTTTTTCCATAAAGTAGGAAAGTCCTATGGCAGAGAATGGCCCAAGCTTTCCATGCCTCTCCCTCCCCCGGAGCCTGATGGATGTGGAGAGGATAGTTGCTTGTTTGGCTGCTGCCGGTCTCAAAGGGTCACTTAACCTTTGTGTGGGACAGGGGGGAGTGACAGAGGGAATGAATGTAATTTCAGTATTTTGACTGTACACAGTGCAGAAGAAATGCTAGGGAGCCAACAGATTAGTCTTCCACTAGGCCCTGCTGTACCAGGAGGTTGTTGGTGTTGAAGAGGTCAATAGTAAAACAATGAATACATTTTAGTCATTGCTGGTTGTCACACTTGTGTCGATGTATCTTTCTGCTGATTTCAGAGCATCCCTGCAGTGTAGAATCTCTCTGTTAATGGACTGGATTTTATGATACAGTTGGTTTGAAAAAAAGAGTTTGTTGCTACAGAAAATCGCAACTTTGGGAGAAATATCAAACCCCAAAACATTTCAAATCAAAATGGTACGTTTCCACAACTAATGAGCCAGGGTGCTAAACTTCAGTCCCTGTGTAAGGAATGGGATAGACAACATTTGCTGAAAAGGCAGATCTTTCTCTTTCCTGGGGAAATGTGCAGGGTATCAGGATTGCAACAGGACCGTATTTTAACTTCCAAATGGCACTACAGTGCCACCACGGTGATTAAGAGAGGTTCCTGAAGACCGGAAGAGAGCAAATGTCACTCACATATTCAAGAGGGCAAGAAAAAAGGTTCAGGGAACTACAGTCAGCCTCACCTCAGTCCTTGCAAAGGTGAAGGAGAAAAAGCACCTGGAAACCCTTTCTGAAAGGCAAGATGGTTATAAGGAGTAGTCAGCATGAGTTTACAAAGGGGAAATCATGTATGACCAACCTGACAGCCTTCTGTGATGAGGTGACTAGCCTGGTGGATGAGGAGAAAGCAGTAGATACTGTTTAACTTGACCTTTTTGACAGTATCGCCCATAACATCCTCATACACAAGATGACAAAGTGCAGACTAGATAAGTGAGCAGTGGGGCAGATGATAGAAATCTGGCTGAAAGGCTGTGCCCAGAGAGTACTGAACATTCAGTTGGAGGCCAGTTACTAGTGGGGGACTCAGTGATCAACACTGGGGCAAGTACTACTTAACATCTTAATTAATGACCTGACAGACAGGATGGAGTTCGTTCTCAGCAGCTTTGCAGATGATACAAAACAAGGGGGTTGCACCAGGTTGTTGTGATGCCATCCAGAGGGACCTCCACAGGCTGAAGACCTGTGTTGAGAGGAACCTTGTGAAGTTCAACAAGGGGAAATGCCAAGTCTTGCACCGGGGAGGAGCAATCCCATGCAACAGTACATGCTGGTTGCTGACCAACTGGAAAATAGTTCTGCAGAGAAGGACCAGGATGTCTTGGTTGACAAGAAGCTGCTCGTGACGCATCAGTGCATCATTGTGGCAAAAGCCAACAGCCTCCTGGACTGCGCTGGGAGAAGTGTTGCCAGCAGGCTCAGAGAGGGGACCCTTCCTCTCTGCTCAGCACTGGTAAGGACACATCAGCAGTTCTGGGTCCAGTTCTGGGCTTTGCAGTACAAAAGCAACATGGACCGTGTGCCATGAAGGTGGTGAAAAGACTGAGCACCTCTTTCATGAGGAAAGGCAGAGAAAGCTGGGACTCTTCAGCCTGGAGAAGGCTCAAGGGGGGGCATAAATACCTGACTGGAAAGAGCAAAGAAGAAAGAGACGGACTCTTCTTAGTAGTTCCCACTGACAAGACAAGAGGCACTGGGCACATATTAAAGGAAAATTTAATCTGAACACATGAAAACACTTCTTTCCTGTAAGTATGGTCAAACATTGGCTCAAGGCTGCCCAGAGATCTCCATCCATGGAGATATCCAAACCTCAACTGGACACAGTACTGGGAAACCTGCTCTAGCTGTGCCTGTGTGAGCTGGGGCGTTCGTCCAGATGATCTCAAGGCCTCCCTGCCAACCTCATCTGTTAAGTGGCTCTGTAATATTTTAGTTGTGAACATTTGCTTGCATCTGATACATAAAAAATGCTTCCAGGGAAATGATTACTTTAAGTGCAAAACTTGAAACACAAAGAAGGAACAAACCCTAAAAGTAGCCCCAATGTATTGCTCCAGTATTCACCAGTGATGAGACCTGGCAGTTTTTAATGTTTTTTAAATTATTACCTGGCAGAGGACAGAGATCTTCATCTGAAAGCAGGGACTTCCAAATGGGTTTTCTGTGTTGTTTACACTATGATAAATGGAAGCCTGACATACCTCCACATGGCAGAAAATGTGTTATTCCCCAGATAAAATGTCCATCTTGGTTATTTTCTGAAGGCAGCACAGGGCAGATATGTATATGCAAAGCTTAAGAGACAAAGGAGTTTTTCTGATTATTTGTCAAGTACCAACTTGTTTCTAGCACATTCTAAATGAATAATCCTGTCATTGAGCTGAGATAAAGTACTTGAAGTTCCTGGGAACTTATTACTGTCAACCCTTGCTTCAGAGATCTGACCTGCCGTTACTGAAATTCTCTCGTTCATCTGTGGCATGCAGTGCTCAAGTCCCTCCTGGATGGCTCCTCAGTGTACTGCAGCATTAAGCTCTGTCAGACGCCACTCTTTTTCTCTCACTCTAGCTTGCCAGTGAGAGATGCATAGCTATACAAACACTGTTGTTAATTTACAGATTGACTTGCAATTTCCACCTATACCAGAAATGGTCTTTTCATTCTGCCCCCTCCCCCTTATTGCAGCCTATGTTTATAGTGTGCTTTGGATCATCATCTGTCACATCTTTTATTTCTCAGTATCAGATGTTCCATCACCCAGGCAGGGAGGTACTGAAGCAGTTGTTCTTTGTTTGCTTGTTTTTTTTTTTTTTTTCCCCTGCAGCCATTTACATTGCCATGAAAAAGGTAAAAGGATTATGCACCAAGGATAGTGACAACCAAGGCACTAATTCTTAAGCCCTGCTCTTCCTAGAGAAATTGTGGGAGGAACATTGGCACCCTCCTGTTGTTTCCATTGAAATTTAGGGTGTGATGTGTAGGCATGACAACCCTTGTGTTTACTAGCTTGCAGAAGAGAAGTCTCACATTTTCAGTTCTGTGGGGCTGACTCATGTATCTACAAAAGCCTTGTACTGCCCAGAGTGGAGCAGCAGAAACATTCCAAATCAATGGAGATCAAGAGCAGGCTATTTGGAAGTGACCAAGTCCTGCCTGGAAGATGAAATAGTTCAGCATTCAACTTTCATTATCACTCAGCCTCAGATGTTTAGATCACTGTTAGGCTCTGAAGAAAAGGATGTGTTGTTGAAAACACACACTTTGGTGCTTTAAAGAGAGGTCCCCTATGTTTATCTGCAAAGTGTGCAAGTCAACCAAGTCAGTGCACATGTGAATGCATTTAAAGGAAAGTGTATTCAGTACTGTTATGCTTACTGCTCCATTGCTAGTGAATTTTCTTAATTTTACTGATAAAGATGTTCTGAAGATGAAACTCAGGCATCTCTGGGTTTGAAAATTTGTCCAGACTCATCATAGTGTGAGAACTCTCTCAATATGTGTCTCCTTTAAAAAAGTACACTATATTTAAGATGTTTCTTCAAAATCCATCCCACTATTTCATGCCTGCTTTCTCCTTTAAGCATCACATTTCTGCTTATGAACTGTTTCAGACATAACCTTTATGAAGACTGCAATATACCTTGCATCTGAGGGGCAGCAGAGCCAGCTGGTGCATCTCACAAATAGCATCTATACACCTACATCTGTCTGATGATATTTTGTACTGCATATGCATAAAAATACACACAACTTGTTTCTCTGTTATTGTTAAGGTGGCATTATCAACTCTGAAGAGTTTGGCAAAACTAAATGAGGGTTATTTTTTAAGTGTACTGGAAAAGGGAAACTTTCAGACAGCATGAAGAACATTCACATATCTGAATCAGGTTGAAAGTCAATGGGATTTGAGGGCTGACTTTCTCTGCAGATCCTCTGGTCATGGCTCCGTGCATCAAAAGCTGCCCTGGCTCCGTGGGACCCTGCTCATGTAAGTATCTTCAGAAGCTATTTGGTGAGACATGATGAGACCTTCACCCCTGACTTCTTAGGTGTTGCTGTCTGGGTAGTTGAGCTTCTTCATGTGGTCCTTTGGGCATTAGGTCTGTTTGCCTCCCTCACAGCAAACAAGTTGCATCAGTAAATGTTTGATGGGTAAAGCCACTTGTGCCTTCATCCAAATAGGCATGTAGGGTTTGAGCCTGTCAGCCTGCTCCGTGCTGTGGAGCATCTCTCTCCAGGAGAACCCTTGGTCTACATGGCCAGACTTAGCTGCTTTGCCCCTGTGGTGCAGAACAGGATGTGAATGTGAGACAGGGAGAAGGCTCTGACCTGGAGTAGCTGATGACACCAATGGTTTTTCCATGTGCTTTTGTGAGCTTGTGGGGCACCAGGGAGCAGCAGGCTGTACAGTGAGGTGGTCACTCTTCCTGGGGCAGCTAGTCCCTGCACTCCAAATAAAAGCAGACAACAAATACCTGCTATCTTTCTAACATCAAGGCACCTGAAAGGACTGACCCAACCACTGAATTTCCTGTGGTGAATCCCACCGTTTCCACAGAGACCTTCAACTTGACATCTTAGTGATGCTGAAGGAATGAGAAATAGCTGTGTCATACTGTTGTGCATTTCAGGCCTTTCATCACTTAATAAAAAATAAAGGTTAGAATGGAATGGAATGGAACCAGAAAACTCCTCAATTTGTTAATTTGGAAAACTAGCTCTGTAGCAACCACTCAGAGTGCCTGACAGCTCCAAACTGCTGACCCCTGTAGTTATAACACTTCATGATGAGGTTTCACAGGACAGTGCTGCCTGACTCTTTCAGCCAAGCTTCATGGGCACACTGGTGCTCTGCTTTGGGTGACATCTTCTGGAGAAGAATGGTTACAAAGCACCCTTTTGCCCCACAGGTGGCAGATGAGTACCTTTGCTGGTCCTGCCAGCTGCCCAAAGCATGGATGGGGCTATCTGACCACGCCACTGACTAGTGCTAATATCTCCACTGACAAAGTCAGGTTCTCAGTCAGGAAATCTTGTGTGGTTGCCCAGAAATGTTGGGAAAGAGCTAATGCAGCTGCCAAGTGAATCTAGCTTCTGTAGCTGGAACTGCTACCAACCAGCTGGCCAGGCCCCTGGGAAAAGTCACATAAGATAACAAACTTGTCTTTTAGTAACAAATGCCAGGTGACAGCTAGATAGTGAGACAGAAGCTTGCTTAATTTGTTGCTCATATTTCCTCTTTAAAGTGACAGCAGCTTCTTTCTCTGGCATAAACCAACCATGAACTGAAGGTTAAAACATCCAATCAAATTCCTCTGTTTATTTTCCCTGGCTTGGGGCTAATACTATCCTTGAAGCACTCAGATTTAACTAATCAGAGGTGCTGTGCAGGGGGTGGGGGGAATGGGAACCGAAGCAGCTGGAGCCAAGGCAGCTGCGAGCCAGCTCCTCACCTCTGCCAGGCTCCCACAGCTGAGCATGAGTTGGACTGGCCTCCTTCTCCAATCTCTCCTCTTCCTCATCAGCTCCAGAGGAGGAGATGTCTCCGCATACCCAGAGCTGCAGGGCTGGCTCTGGCCAGAGGCAGCTGAGCTTCACCTCCCAAGGTAGCTCGCAGGAACATGGAGGTGGAAGCAGAGCTCTGCAGGCGAGGGTTTCAGACCAAGTGTAAGCCCAGGAGTCCTCACAGCTACTGCAAATGCTGAAAAGAGAAAAATAAAGAGGCAACCCCCCTATGTTTGCCAAGACCTGTGAAGCGTTGTTCTGGCTCCTTCCATCCTTTGCCTTTACTCCAGCTGGCACTGGGCTGAGTTTGGGTGGTAGGGAGGAAAATTGGAACTTCCTTAAAGAAAATAGGCATTTCTGTCTTTGCTTCATTTTGGCATGGAAAAATCTGGAATCCTGAGAGAAACTTCTATGTGAATTTTTTTCTTGCTATGAAATAGCAAAGAAAGGATTTAGTATTTATTCCATGTTGTTACTAAGCATGTTAGAATTTCTTGTATTGTTTAATTATAGTCTCTGTAAGCATAACCTTCCTTTTGCTTACGTCATTTACTTCCAGAGTTTGAATTTCTTTTCCACATATTTAAGATACATCAGGAGGCAAAAAATGCATTTGTTCTTTGTGTAGTGCAGCTTTATCCCAGCCAAAGAGCTATTTAAGACATTAAGTGACATTATTTAAAACAAAATAATGCATTTTCATTTATTTACTCATTTATTTAAACAGTAATTTCTTCCCACCATGTTATTTAATATGTTTTCTATGAGAGCAGGGATGTAAGACCACAGAAATCAGCTTAGCTTGTGTAAGAGCTAAAATGTTGCCACAATATCAGTAAGGCTCATGAAAACAAAAGATGCTGCAGAAATATGTGATGTTGTTTGGAGCATGAGATAACCAGTGTTTGGAGATCTTCCTGTAATTTGACAGTTCTTCTCTTCTGCCGAAACTCTTGTGGTTTTCCAGTCCTTGCTGTCAGATTTCAAGATCTTGGTGCACACTCCAGTTTGGGCAGTGGTTTGTGGGCAGTATTGCCAAGCTGAAACAGAATCAGTCAGAAAATGTTTGTGCTGTGATATTTATGAAACATGGATAATCTCAAAGGCTCAGGAGCTGTCATGCCAGTCTCAGTGTTTTAGTCAAAGCCATCTGCAAGTTAATTGATCTGCTGCTGTATTTTCCATATGCTCTTCTTGTAAACTACTCTGCCATCATTATGAAGTCACCTAATTGCACGAAAACAGTGATAACACCTTTCTGAGGATTCCTGGTAATAACTAAGTTTTATAGGGAAGCGAATCCTCACATTCCCAAAGGCCACTGCCTCTGCCATTTGTGTGCCTTGAAGTCTTGGAGCTAAAAAATGGAGCAATGCATGGTGATATTATTTACAATGCTGCAGGGAGAAATTTTAAATGATGGCTCTGCCTGTGGCATAGCAAACATTAGGTCTGGTTGGGAAAAGATTTTTTCCCTGTCACAAAACTTCTGTCTGAGACTTTCCTTTAGCAGAAATTTAAATGTGGTCAACAAATTATTTTTCACTGGAAAACATTATGAGAAAATTTTCAAGGACACTTGTCATCAAATAGGCAACCCTGGACGTACACAGTGTATTCAGTTCAGCTGAATGACACTGGAGTCTGGTGCAAACACATCTGGTGCATGCTCAGATGAGGGTGTTTAAATTTTTGGACATGTAGAAGGGAATATTTGCTTCTATTTTTATTTTTCTTAATAAACTGAAATTTCTCTGTGATGTATAGTCCTGTAGTGTAACAGTCAACAAAGAAGATGTAGTGCATTGGTAAAATCAAAGAAGGGAATAATAAGTGCGTTTCTCACTTCTTCTTTTCATCTTAATGAACTCTGTTGTTTCTGCCCATGGATCACTTACATGAGGCAACAGTGGTGTGTGATGGATTCACCGTAGGTGTGATGTGCCCCAGTAAGGCACTTAAGGCTCTCTCTTGGGGTGGTGATGCGGAGTGATTCCCAAGCGAAACTGTTACCACTGCATCCCTTTCTAAAGGCCCATTTCTTCCATGACCACTGAGGAATTTAGGAAAACCATCCATCCAACTGAGCTGGTGCACAGCTTGATTGAGATTAATATCCTTTTTTCTTCTCCCTCACCTCTGCAGCTCTCCCTGAAAAGCTGGTGGAGAGGTCAGTGTCTCTGAAGAGCAGTTGTGAACATCATTCTCTGGGAAAGAAGTTGTATGCGGGGAAGGAAGGATCTCACCACTTGGCTTTGACCACCCTCCAGTTGGTATTACAGTGTGAACTCTTACACTGCTGCAGCAGTCAGCACCTTAAAAGAAAGAAATAGGTACTGGTAATGGAAGATTAAATTATTAGGCACATCATTCTCACACTGAATGCATGGAGGGCTTGTGATATGAAGCAACTTGCCTTCTGGTTGCAAGGGATCTTTTAGGACAGCTAGATGGGTTACCTGTGGAGAGTCAGCAGTTGTGGTCTGTATTGCTACCAGTCATGTGGAGGTGTGGGACCTATTCTCTAAGACTAAATTCAAGTAGTGGGCAAAAGGCTGAAGTCCCAGACCTCCATGTAATGCTTGTTGAGAGATAGGCAGAGGTTCAATATCTCACTGTGTGAATGAGACCATGAAACTTTCCTTTCCAGAAAGGAAATAGGGGGCTGAAAACCAGAAGAGGGGCATTTGCTCTAGAAGCTGTAGGAAAGCTAATTGGCGCCGAAGAGCCTCGACTGACGTGAGCTTGAAGGCAGGGATAGCTCTCTTCCCTTGAATGCATGTCTGAGGACACCAGGAGGGATATAAACACCACAACTGTTGTCAATAAGGAAGGCAGATTATCACATGTGTGCAAGATGTGACAGAGTGAGGATACAATTTGCAAGTGTTTCTACACCACTGCTAAAAGCCCCAAAAAATAAGGTGAAGGAGCTGGTAGCCCTGACACAGCAGGATCTCAGAAACACAATGGAAGGGAAATAAACAATGAGACAGAGTTTCCCAAGCTTTAAGATTCATGGAAATGTTAGTGTTAGATGCACAGATGAAGGAGTGACATGCTGTGTAAAGGATTACATGAAATGAACCAGCATAAAATTATTACTGGAAAAGAGAAGTGCATTTGGATTGTTGTTGTTGGAAATCCCATACTCCAACAGTAAAGACACAGTTGTGCCATTGGATAGCCATGGGTGGGATAAGGACAGTGATCAGCCAGTAGTATGGGAGATAAGGTAGGCTGCAAAGCTGGGATATGTAGTGAAAGTAGGAGAATTCGGTTATTCATGTGGACGGGATCAATGCCTCACAAGAACAAGGTGCAGAGATAAAAAATCTGAGTGTAAGACAACAGCTTCCTGCGGCAGCTATTCCTAGGATGAACAAAGAAAGCCTGGATTTGGTCTTCAGTGGTGCACAGGGTCTTACCTGCGATTCATTAGTGAGAGACATAATTATAGCAGCAACCACAATACAAACAGTTTTAACACAGTGTCAGGAGAGAGCAGGATGAATTACTCCAGCATGAGGATGTTCAATTCAGAAACAGTGAGCAGCACTAAAAGGCAATAATTAGTCAAAAACCCCACAGAGAACAAGCTAAAAAACAAATCAAACAAAAACTGCTTGAAAAGCTAGAAACCTTGAACAGCACATCCTTCCTGTTGGTGTCTTTTGTCCTACCCATCATGGCCCCTCTTTTGTTTCTGTGTACTGCCTAGAGACAGATACACTAAGAATATGGCCTTGGAGCATAGAATCATAGAATCATAGAATAGTTAGGGTTGGAAAGGACCTTAAGATCATTGAGTTCCAGTCCCCCTGCCATGGGCAGGGACACCTCACACTAAACCATGCCACCCAAGGCTCTGTCCAACCTGGCTTTGAACACTGCCAGGGATGGAGCATTCACAACTTCCCAGGGCAACCCATTCCAGTGCCTCACCACCTTTACAGTTAAAAACTTCTTCCTTCTATGCAATCTAAGTTTGAACCCATTACCCCTTCTCCTATCACTACAGTCCCTAATGAAGAGTTCCCCCTCCAGAAACTGGAAAGCTGCTATGAGGTCTCCACTCAGCCTTCTCTTCTCCAGGCTGAACAGCCCCAACTTTCTCATCCTATATGAGAGGTGCTCCAGTTCCATGATCATCCTCATGGCCCTCCTCTGGACTTGTTAGACAGTTCCATGTCCTTTTTACATTGAGGACACCAGGACTACACACAATACTCCAAGTGAGGATGGACACTGCCCTGTCAGTTAGAAAAAGCAGTCTCTCCCACACAGATGTACCCTGCTGAAACATAAATTCAATCAGAATATTCTTTTTTCTTAAGATAGCAGAGTGGGCCCTTATGTTAGCTGTGAACTTTTCTCCCTTGAATGCTACCAGGGCTTCAAAAGGCAAACTGTACTAAATACACTAGATTTACAGACACACATGTTTACATAGGCAGCACAATATCACTACTTTTTCCCTTATAGAAGTTCTCCCTCTCCTCCTTAAAATCCCAATACCTTTTACATCTCATACTTATTTCTGTTTACAAGCACGATTCCTGTTCTGAGCTGCAAAACTGTCATCCACAATTACTAATTGACTCTACGTACACATGCTCACAACAAAGGAGGTATTTCATAAAACAAAGAGGCAGTGCAAGCATACCTGGGAGTAAGCAACCATTATTAAAACATGGGCCAAATTAATTTCTGGCACATGTATGGTACAACTTCAATGCATATTATTAATTCAGACTACTACAGATACTACAGGCATGGACGGTATTAGAAAGTCTAGAAGAGATATACTGCATGCAAATCTTGTATATGTGATCGGTTTTTATATTAACTCTTCAGTACTAAGACAAGAAATGTCTTGCAGGGAATTTTCCTGCCTGTGTTACCAGAACTCTGAAAAAAGATAATCCTAAACCCTTCCCTGCATCAGCACCCTACAATCAGATGCTGCCACATTTTGCATGCACCTATATCAGCTATTACACACTATATTGTGTCACATTTTTCCTGTTTCCCTGAGAGCAAGTACTACAGAAGGGAAATCTCCAGAGGAAACTTGGGTAAGTCTGGGAAATTCAGAGACTGTGTAGAATATTTAGCTTTAATGTCAGGCCAAAATAATGTTTTGCCCACTGTCAATTCAACGACTAAGTACAGTTCATGTTGTTTGGTTTTTAAGACATTAGAAAAGCACAGAAAATTAAGAGGAGTCCTAGTAACTCCTTCAGCAGTCTCCAACTTCTAAGCAAGCTTCCTGAAAAGAGAAGATGAGCTTTGTGAAAAAAGGAAACAGTGTTCAGCTGTCAGCAGCTGACATCAAAACACATGGCCCATAGTTCCCTGCAGGGACATCCTAATTATCCTCCACAATCATGCAACCAGCCTGTTCTATTTGCCCAAATTTTTTATTATTGGAGCTTCCAGAAGTCAGTGAAGTAGGCCCAGAAAGAATGAAATGCAATGAAAAGACAGAAAAGGAGGAAAGGAGCAAGTTCGAGATGGGGTTTGGAATCAACAGGCTTTGTTCCAGAGGGCTTTCCCCAAGCACATCTTCAAATCCTTAAGTGTCTAGGTCACGATCCATCACCCATTTCCATCTCCCTGCAACTCATTCCAGACACATGTCCATAAAAGACATTATACCTGGCCTTCAACTGGTCCTATCATGCCTAGCTGAAACAGGAAGGATGCTAACAGCAAGGGTTCTCTTCTCCTATTCTGTAAACACTGGCATTGCCTCTAAACAAATCAAAAATTCCAAACCAGAAAACCAAACAAAAAACACACAAAAACACACACAGAGGCACATGCACACACACACCTGATGCACAGTAAATTTCCCATTTCCTTTCTTTCTATTTTCCTCAGTGTTTCTCCTCTGTGCATTCCTGGAAGTTAATCAAGTTGAAAACTGTCATCAATCATTTCTACCTGGGAAGCAAGTACAGTTTCAGTTGGACTTATTGCAGACATAGTAGTAACTAGTAACTGTACTGGATTTCATTTCATTATAATAAAGTTTAAGTAGTCCACTTTCACCTGGAATAAGTTTCATTTGTAAGTTTTAGTTACAATTATGTTTCCCTTGTATTTAATTTGAATGAAAATAAATAAATACATAAATGGAAATAAATAAAATATGACCTTCACTTGTAGTCCTAACGTTGTAGGCAGCTGTAGCCTGCTTGGGCCCATTTAGTGTGGGTAAGCTGACCTTTTTCTACAGCCACTGTCACCCTGGGAACTGAAATGGTCACCATATATGCTTACTTCTGACTGTTCCAATCCTGGAATCTGTTTCAACTAGACCTCTGGCAGGAATCCAGGCAGAAGCTCAAATTCATGTCTTTTGCTGAAGCATCCTGCTGCAGGTCAGTTTTGCCACAGCACTCTCAAGCACTGAAGAACATGCCTACCTATGTTAACAGACTTGATTAATTCCTCTAAACCATGTACATTTATCCATACACTTGAATGACTTCAAGAAAAGGGTTTACATATCCAGTCCAGCTTCCACTGATGCCAATGAAAGTCTCTACTGACTTCAGATGTCCAAATTATAATACAGACCAGCAAAATTACAAATAATTGTTTTTTTTAAACAAAAAGGAAGAAATACAGATTTAAAACAATGTGATAAAGGATTCTTGCTAGACAAAAAGCATGAACAAGTTTTAAAATTAAAGGACAGCAGATATTTACCATATATACACACAATTTATGGGTAATGCTACTTATTAAAACTGCTAATCCAATGCAAATGACGAGCTTTACTGTATGATTAAACCGTTTCAAAACCTTACTTTTTCACCACTCTTTGCTAGGCCTAAAATAGAAAGCTGGCACTGCACATGCAACTCTTTTCCCAGACATCATTTGTATTTGGATACCAAATTCCAGAACTTTGAAGAATTCAGACAACAGTCACAAGAGTTTTGAATCCCTCAATTCTCTATCGTATCCAAACACAACTCAGATATTGCAGGGAATCAAGCTGATGTTCCCAGTTCAGAGACAACCAGTGCCAACAGAAGCCAGAAACTCAAAGCTTCTTGCCCAACTGAGCCAGCTGCTAGAATTGGGTCCCTCACAATGCAAACATGGCACAGGGAAACTCCATTTCTTCTGTGTATTGTTTAGCCTTAGCATGAGTAATAGTAGGGTGACAATACTTCTCCAGCTCTACCACTGGTAATTTACCCTGTGCAAGGTCGTTTTCTGCCCCACAGGTTTTCTATCCTACCTAATGTCACTTTATACCTGCAGGTTCCAGCCCCTAGATTTAAATGATAAAATTCAATACAGTGACCTCCTTCATGACAGAGGCTGCAGATTACAGCATGGAATTTGCACAGATCTGAAAATGCAATGGTATATTCAAGTGCACAGTGTAGTATGTGCTAAAGTGTACAACATATGTACTAAAATATTCCAGAAAGACAGACAGCTTGGTTTAAAACTGGAAGATTTATCACAGTCCCTGTTGAAAGCAGAGGTGGCACAGTAGAGAGGCTGCTGTTCTTCATAGCTTCACGTAGAAGCCCAAAGGCCTTAAAAGTTAAGACTGCAAATATTTAAATACCTAAAGTGAAAAGAGTACATCTTTCAGAGGTTCTGAGCACTTTAAACTGTAGCTTAGGAATGTATCTATCCTCCCCAGTATACAATATAATATAATCACATTGTAGTTTTGGGTTATTGGAACCAAAGTCCCTTTATTTTGTCATTCCTACCCTCACTCTGAAAAGGTTAGTGTTATTAATCTATCAGCTTGTTTTGGTCTCTGCAACTCAAAAGCAAAGTACTTATTTTGCCCCTTTCTGCC
>JANRGW010051252.1:0-15193 GCA_024733675.1 Psilopsiagon aymara | reverse complement strand
GGATATGAGGAAGTTCTTTACTGTGAGGGTGGTGAGGCACTGGAATGGGTTGCCCAGGGAAGTTGTGAATGCTCCATCACTGGTGCTGTTCAAGGGCAGGTTGGACATAGCCTTGGGTGACATGGTTTAGTGGGAGGTGTCCCTGCCCATTGGCAGGGGGGTTGGAACTGAATGATCTTAAGGTCCTTTCCAACCCTGACTGTTCTATGCATTTGGTTTTTGGTTTTCTTTTTTTTTTTTAAACACACTCCAGCAGTAGATGGTAAAATCCAAGATAGATAGACCTAAAGCAAAACCTGCCTATCACTACTGCCAGCTTTTTCATCTAATGTAAAAGGTACAACTATGGAAAATCAAGAAAATCACAATCATCCAACAGAAAAAGAATTCATTATGAGTTTTCTCAAAGGTGCTTAAAATTTTATAAACAAAGCAATTGCTATTAGAAAGAAAACCATGGTGAGGAACAAGATTGGGCAGCACTCAGTTACTTTAAAATATGAACAGAATTAAGAAGTATTAACATGTTGCAGTTACACCCCCAGGCTGCCAGAGAATTGTGACTTTTATAAAAGCAATGTTTTTCTGCTAGGTCAAAGATCCACCCTAACAGCAGTCTGTCCAGCTGCACAGTAAAAGCCCACACAAATAGAAACACCTTCAGTTAGCATACTTGTGATGAGAAACAGAATCAAAAGATAGGTTTCCCAATATTTTCATTTTAGGGAGTTTATTTAGCAGTTACCCCTGACCACTGTTTTACACAAGGAATGATCTTTAGGTCACCCATTCACTTTAAGCAGTGGAATCTGAGAAACAAAGTCACAGTAAACATTAAGGAAGGAAAATTTTTCCAAACTGGAAATACAATTAGAACTATAATTTAGGCACATCCCAACCCAATAAAAAAAACCCAAACAAAAAATCCCACTGCAAATCAACAACAACAACAAATAATCCCCAAACCAATCCCCAATCCCAACAAACCAGTAACCAACTAAACAAAAAAAGCCCTAACCAACAAGCAAGAACATTATCTCTCCACCCTCAAATCCCAGCTACTGCTTTCATTTAGAACCCATTGGAGTATGGCAAAAGAGCAGGAGCTCTGGAATGCTTTTAAAAGCACAGCTTTGGAGGAGCACAGATGTCTTACAAGAAAATATGCAAATAAGAAGTCAGTAGATCTAATTTGCTTTCTGTTCTTACAAGGGGTAGGATTTACTCCCTGTGAGAAAGCAATTACTTTTTCCTACTTCTGTGTACCAAAATACACTGAAGAGCCAGAAGCTTGAGACCAGTAACTGGGCTCTGTAATTTGTACTTGCTTTTGAAAGATAACCACCAGTATACCTACCATGACAAAATGAATGGCAATTCAACCCAGATTCTTAATAGCTGAGAGTTATATTATACTTTAAGCATTACTCAATGGTTCTTCTGACCATTCACAGTATGCCAAAGCTAGCATATTTATAGGGCATACATAGTAACTACAAATACAAACCAAGTTTCTGTGCTGTGACCTGCACTGTTCTGAGTTTTCACTCTTCTTACACTTCTGCTGCTTTGCTAAAATGACCCATCACCAACACATTTATTTCCTTTGGGTGAATGCACTGCAAGACTCACATGAAATTTCCAACAGGTTACTGCTTTCCAGAGAGCTGAGTTTAAGATCACTGTTCCTTATGAGGAAATAAAGTTAAGTTTTTCTTACCATTTTCATCTACAGCAAGTACGCTTGCTCCCTTCCCTAAAAGCTCTTGAACTACAACCGTTAGTCCATTCCGAGCAGCAACATGCAGAGGTCTGTGAAGACAAGCAAACTCTTATATAAACCTTAGAACAAGATATTAAGTAAGATAGGTAGCTTGTGTCTACTTAAATGAATGTTAAAATATTTATACTTGTATGTTATTTACACATTATATAAATATTATAACAAAACAGGAAAACCAGCAAAACTATTCTCACTGCCAAGGAACTCTACAATAACAATTGTGCCTTTCTTCTTTTTATGGCACCACACAGTGGGGAAGTAGCTACTAGAAAAGACCTGTCTGCTTGTGAAATGTATCATGTTAAGACCCTACTGTTGATAGATCCTTCACTGAACTCTTGTAACAGATATTGCCACATCTGAGAGTTACTGTGCATCACTGGCAATAATCATTAGCATGCTAACAGCAGAACTGTAGTCATATTTTATTGCACATAAATGCTTTTAAGTGAATGCAGAAGCATTTAATCTTCCTTTTAGAAACTATTATATCCCACTGTGACTAGAGATTAAAAAAATATTTTAAGTATAATGCAAGAAGCAAGAAAAGCAGATTACTTTTAGAAACCTGAAACTATTAACCGTAACTCCATTTTACGGTGACCTGATCCATCGTGGAAAGTGCACCTCCAATATTTTAACTATCTTTTTCAAATGCAACAATTTTTCAGCATTCGTCCCACTGATTCAAAACCCTACCACCAGTCAGCAGGAACAGAATAATCAGCTTACTTCCCTTCTGCTTTATATTGCTCTTCATTCATTTTGAGATTCTTAAAATTGCTTGAACTAACTGTGACCTATATTTTGATTTGGAAACAAGTGACTTACTTAGACCAGAAATGCAAAAGATACAAACAGGAGCAGCGGTATCCATGGTGCTTATATTAAAGTATTAAAATTCAAGAACCACTGCACACCACAGATGTACTGAAAAATGGACTGCAATTAAAATAATTTTAATATAAAGGCAAACAATTTTAATGCTTATCTTGCCACGAAGAAGGACATTGTTTAAGCTTATTAGAAAGTCAGTTTAGTTACTAAAACACATTTGTTAAACCAGTAGTATTTTCTGTTAAAATCTTGCAATTTATATAAACATTTAATGAAGGTGTGAATATGTACCTATTTTTCCCCATGACATCCCTTGATCAGACTACACGCGCCAAGGCATGTGGGTGGAATTACATGAGTCTGTGGTAGCATACTTTCCCATCTCTGTTCCCAGCTCATTATTGCTTTCTCTTTTCTGAATCTCACTTAGAGCTAGAAATGAGGCTTTCTGGCTATTTCATGCTGCTTGAGATATGTTATGGGGAGCAGCAAGAGCAGAAGAAGAAGTCTTTAAGTCAGTTCAAGCAGATTTCTGGGAATAGCTGGAAGAACTGTTGGAGTTTGAACAAGACACATTCCAGAAGTGACGTAAGGCCAGAAAAATACATGAGTTGCTGACTAGTTCCAGCAATAATAAATCACTGTTTGTTACTGTTATTTCTAAATGGTCTGTGATAGCGTTATTATAAACAGTCTAACAACTCATGTATATAACTCAGCTACATATCAAGTGTCAAATAGTGCCTGTAACACAAACACATTATTTAAAAGCAAGAAAATGCAGAGTCATTTTAATAGCTAATGCTGACATATATTCCTTAGTATGACATACCACTATGTTTTTAAGTTTTCTTTATGACTGCGCTGACAAAATACACTTAATTCTACTTGAGAGACCTTCAAGAAATGTTAAGAACACTGTATTACCCCTAATATTGAACAGAAAATAGTCTTTCATCCTAGTAGGAATAGGTGCCTTTTGCTACCAGAAAGCATGCTAAAGCATAAAAGCATACTTCAGCTAGGTTTTTTGTTTTAGTTAGCTACGTTTGAAGAGCAAGTCTTAGTTTGCCTTGGATGACTTGAAAACTGAAATGAGTTTTAACTGAAAAAATGCAATAATTTACATACCAGTAAAATACTGGTTTACAGGAGGCGTCAGTGGATCACATTAATTCCACACAGGATTCCCTGAGCCACAACACTGTAAGATTTATTGTACCTTTCACACAGCTAAAACTAGAGCTTTTAAGTATGAGCAAAACACTGTTTTACTTTGAGTCGGTTCAATTCCTGGTACTTATTAAGCAATTAAAATTCAACCAATATGGAAAAAAAATTCTGAAAAATCTCCTTCCTCTACGAACAAGACACACACCAGAAACTCAACTGTAAAACACACTCACTGCTGATACGTACGTTTGCAAGGCTGCATTGGTGGCATTGATGAGGTTTCTATCCATAATCTTCTCCAGTATTAACAAGGCACTAGTTTCATGACCCTTAATAAAGGACAAACATATGTCATATAATACCCTTCAAAAATTGCTTTGGATGCCTTTTAACATTAACAAGTCAGTACTTGCAAACAGTGCTCAGTAACATTCAGCACTGGTAAGTCAGACTACATACACACCTTGCTGCAAGCCAAATGGAGTGCTGTGTTCTTAGATCTGTCTTGCAAAGTCAGATCAGCCTTAGCACTGCTAACCAGCACCTCTGAGGAAATAAAGATTTGCCTTAATGTCTTACGTTTGTGGGAAATTAAAACATAATTTTGACAAAACACATCCACAAGAACACTAACTATAAGGCAATTTTACCCATAATAAAGTTAACAAACTTAACAGCAGAAATATGTAAAGTTTTCTCTTTACCAACTGTATTCGTCTGTCCATTTTCTGCAGCCATCATTAAAGGTGTTTTCCCAGAAGAATCTACAGCATTTACTTGAGCATTGTGGCTGAGCAGAAGCTGTAGACACTCAACATGATCTGTAAAAGCTGCTGCATGAAGAGGAGTTCTACAACAGATTAAAAGACAAATACGGCCACGTTCAGCCATGCTTTCTACTGTATTTAAAGTGGCATCCTGACTGTCCTCCTGCAGACACAAAAGACTGGGCTTCCCTCCCACTGATCTTCTGAAGTCAGTATGCTTAAATTGTGACTGCTGCCTTCAGGAAGTCATCTTCAAGTTATTCCTCTATGTAGTTTATAACATATAGAGACAGATACAATTTGATTCAGAAGAATAAAATATACGTAAGATACCACCAAGTGATACAATTTAAAACATGCTCAAACTTGCCTATTCCAGCCCAAACCAGCATAATCATAAAAAGCCAATTCAGGTTTCTTGAATCAGAAGATTTTTAAAAATCTAAAATTTATTTATAGCACAGAAGAAAAAGAAAACCTTCAAAGGATAAAAATGGCGAAGAGAGATTTAAACTAAGTAGCAAACACAACACCCCCCCCCCCAATTATTATATTCTTTCACTGTGCATTTACACTCTTACCTTCCTTTTGAATCTGTTGAATTTACAATACCAGCACCTAGTGTATCAATTAACATTTCTGCAGCACCTTCATTGTCATTTATCCTACAATGAATTAAACAGGCTGTTATTTACAGAATGATAAATCTTATGTTAAATACAGCAATGAAATCAATAAACAGTAACTTTGCACTTCCTTACACAGCACAATGCAATGGACTGAAAGAATTTCCTTCCATTTTCTGGAAAATTTCCTGTTCCAGGAGGAGTTCTACACAACTGTCATGACCTAAAGCAAATACAAGAGTTAGTTATCAAAACCAAGGAAAGGTCAATTTATGGATTACAACAAAAAATATGTATCTAAATCAGATTAAGCAGTATTTTATTTGACAGCTTCAAAGACACACCTGTTATATTTGATAGGACTACTTTTAGGAATGAAGACTTTTTTAGAATCCTGAAAATCACACTAACCTTTAACACTGTAAACTTTGTGAAATTCAGAAGGGATATCATGCTGTCTGAAGAACATCCAGAACACTAAATTTAGTTCTTTACAAGTCCACATTTCCAACTGTTCTGTATATTCATCACTTAGTCTACAAGAAAACATCTCCACTATTTGAGGTCTAGTTTTGTTCCAATGTCTTTTGTTCCAATTTTCTTGAAGAAAAACCAAGTCGATAGTCATGACAAAAGCTTGAAAAGAACATATTCTACCTATCATACTGTTATTTGCAAAATTCTATAGCCTGCTCCTGTACCGGTAGCTAACGATTATAACTGTTTGATCTTTGATGTGTATATGCAGAGAATCTTAGTTCAGCATTCACTGATGTCTGAAGATCTGCATTTTCACAAGTCCTGTCAAAGTTTCATTCCATAAATCAAGCATATTTCAGTTCGGTTTTATTCAGACACTGTGGTCACTCTTAAAATGGACCAAGCTGTAAGAGTTTAATTTAATGAATGTAACAAACAGATATTATTCTAGTTCAAATTGTTACTGGATTTTGCAATTGCTTCAGCTGTGAAGACAGTTTAGTTAGTTATTAACTTAGAAATAACGGGTAAAATGAAGCTGTAAACCATTAATTCTTGATCTATCATGTGACTCGGGTGAAATAAATGAGAACCTGTATTATGTTGGAAATGAACACACAGAACAAAATCTTAAGCAAAGGAGCTGAATGAATTTCCTACCTTTTAAAGCCTCCCTCATCTCCATATTCATGAAAAGTATCAGTGCAAATAAAGATCAGTGAAGAAAGAATAAATTTTATTCAAACACTTCCATGACTTCAGCTTCTTGTGCCTATGTTGCTTTGAAGCAAGTTTAAAAAAAGATTTAATCTGAAACCTTTCCTTCCATGCCTGTGAAGGTAATTTTCTGGGGGATGTGTGACACATCTATTCACAGGTACAATGCTGAATTTCTTGAAAGACTCCTCGAGGCATATAACTAAGAAGGCAGCTCATAACAAAAATGTCGTACAAAAATAAACACTTCTTATTACGGATTAGATGTTAATTCATTCCCCCTCAAGATATCATGTCTGTCATCTTGTCACACTGACTAATATAAACTGAAAGAGGAATGATTTTATATGCTGCTTTTGTAAGTAGTAATAATTTCTATCTCAGTATCAATGAACACATTTAGACCTGTACTTGAACTTGAATGCACCTTACCATTATAGCAGGCCCAATGCAGTGATGTATAGCCGTGATTGTCTGCTATTGCAGGTACCGCATCCGCAGATGCAGCTGACTGTAGGAGAGCTCCTAAAACACCTATATGTCCACATGCAGCTGACAAATGTATAGGAGTTCGCCCCCTACAGTCTCGTAATAAGGACTTAGCACCATGTTGAAGCAATGCTTCCACACACTCCTCGTGCCCAGTAACTGCCTGCGAGAGACAGACAGGTAATAGGAATTTTGCAAATATTCCTAAGAGCAACAGTGAATAACTAAAGCAAGCAAATGTCAGGCAATTTCTTACATTTATAAGTAATGACAAAATAAGCACAGTTTTATTTTTTATTCCTGGAAACAGCCATTCTGTTGGAAAAATAGCAATGTATTATAATATTGATGACAGAATAATTTCTTGGAATAATACTGACTGAACTGCTAATCTCCAGGGCTCATTCAGTTCTCTTATCTGGCAGAGATTATAAACAACCAGTACTGGAATATGGCATGCATCATCCTTTTCTTCCTCCTGTTAACACTAGCCCCCACCCCATAACAAGCTGTACTCTCGTGACCTCTCCAGTCAACACTTTACAGCAAGATTAAGAGACTCTTTGAGTCCAAAACAGTTCTGAGGGCAAGTAGCAAACAGCCAAAAGCCAGACTTTTAAAAGCAACTAAAAAGACAATTAAAACCTAAGAATATCAAGATGAGAATAATGATAAATTCACTAACACTACATTTTAAGTCTTTATTTTAAATTAGTATGTATAAAACTGGAAAGGACAGAAAATGAATATTCTCTTACCCCTCTATGTAATGCTGTCCTTCCCCACTTATCTTTGGCATCTACATTTGCTCCTTTGTTAAGGAGTGAATAAACGCAGTCAGTGTGCCCATTGAGAACTGACAACATCAGAGGAGTCCTAAGCAGAGAGTAAAATACAGTATAATCTACATGGAAATTAACAGACTAGCATTCAGCTGAAATAACCACAGTTACTATCCTCCTGGTCAATCCTGTTAAAATTTATATCATCAACGATCATCTCTAGCACTAACTCACTCCAAGAACAACGCTCGTAGTTCCTTTTAAGATTCCAGAAAATAAATATCCCTGTATCAGAAGGCCTGATTAAGGTACTAGAATCCATTTTTCCAGCATATGGGTAATGACGCATTTTAGTTTCCTCCCAACTGAACATTTTTCATCACCAATATTATGCTTATTACAAAATACAAAATCACATTTGTCCTAGTTGAAATATCTGTTATTAATTATCCATTTATGAAATATCTCTTTATTAAAGTAATAAAAATCACCAATGTAAAATGTTTAGGTTTTCCCTTTATAAAATGCAGTAACTTGTGAAGAACAGAATGTGTACAGTTTAAACTCACTGTCCATTTCCATCTTGAATGTCCACTGCATTCTGGGGCTCTGCATTTCCTATCAAAAGCCGCAAACATTCTGAATGACCATTGGTAGCTGTAAAACATCATAAAAATACGAGTTTTACATTAATTGCTTTTGAGTATACAGCTCAAACAGAATGGTAACTTGCTCTGACTAAAGCCCATTAGCTGACAACCCACTGTACAGCTTTACCATTGTTACACTTCAATTTACAAAACAAAAACAAAAAAAAGAAAGAAATGAACACTAGAAAATGATTTCAGAAATCTGTCATTCTCAACTGCATAGTATTAAAAGTAATTAATTCCAACTGTCAACTGCCAACACGTATTTGTTTTTTACATATAAATGAAGTTGCACACATTAACCATAATTAGAATATATGCTTACACAACATCCACAAGAAAGAATAATTAAATACAGTAATTAGCATAACTTTTGCTTGTTTTAAGGCACAGGTAAACACATAGCTAGTCAATCATATGCAGGTTAGCGAGTGCAGCATTTGCACAGTTACGAAATATTAACTGAAACCACTTTCAGAAAGAGGAGAAGGAAATGTAATGCATAGAAGTAATTAACCCAGAAAAAAAAAAGGGAAAAGAAAAGAAACTAAGAATTGAGACATCATATTTAAATGCAGCTCATGAAAGATAAATGATGGCTTGTTGGAAGGGAAGTAATTCCTGACATACGGCTGCTGTATTCAGTCCACATAACAGTGACAATTCACGCTTCTCTAACTGACAGAAATCCTAACAGAAGTTAGGAGAAGCTAAACCAAATAGAAAAATACAGCTTGTACTCATGGACAATAAACTAAGTGGTTAGAATGATGATGTTTTGTACATAATGCTCTTTTTACTGCCACGTTTCTGAAACACTGTAACTAAAAGTATCAATTTAAATAAGCCTGTTTTCAAAGAAAGGGTGAAAAAAAGAATATATCATGAATGCCAGACGTTCAGAAAAATAGGCTTATAGACCCAGCAAGAAAATATTGCAAAGGCTTGCTGTTATTTTGAAAACACTCAGCAGTCATTTAAATCCTTGGAAAAAACCCAAAGGATAGTTTTCATATCTCTTCTCAAACTGGCAAAATTCTCCAAGACTCCAGTCATATTTAGAAGCATTTTACTGCCAAGACAGGCAACACAATTCACATACCTAAATTTGGGCCTACAGTTTGGGCTGCACAAAAGATGAGGAAACAGGAACATGTCACTGGGACCTGTCAGTACAGCCAGCCTAGCTAGCTGAATTGGTAAAAACAATGCACCCTTCCAGAGAGCAGTGTGGAACAGCAATCCTGCAACCAAAATAGTTAATACTGTTTTGTACCTGCAATGGCTTTGTTACACCTTTCTCAGCATCGCATATACCTTAAAGTCACTGTACATTCCTAAACACAGCTTCTCAGAACATCAGTGAGACTTCTAAATACAAAGATGATCCACTTGAAAAGCCAGTATTTTAGAGGTTGTTGGTTAGCACATACCTGCAGCATGTATTGGGGTCCTCTTTACAACATAGTCTTTCACCAAGATTGATGCTCCCTGGTTAATGAGCACATCTACACATTCCACGTGTCCTTTAAAGGCAGCAAGATCCAGTGGCGTCCTTCCATTATTATTCCTCACATCAAGGTCCAGCAGTGACTGTACCAGCACTTCCAGAGCTTGATGGTGGCCATGATAGGCCTACAAGAGTAAGAAAATGCTTCAGTTTTCCTGTCCTCCTCATTTTCCCCTTTCTTACCAGGATTACAGAAATGAAACAGTGAAAGCTGTTCTGTGAAGCAAGTTTGAAGTGAAACACAAAAACTGTACTGTAGAGCTCATTCAGGAATAGTAGTACATACTTCTGCATTTCATTTATTATTATTGATCTATTTAAAAAACATAAGAATGAATAAACCCATGTCAATAACTGTCTGCAATTAGATGAGCTATCATCACTGAAGAATGAAATACTTACAGCTAAATGCAGCGGACTTATAGGTGCTCTGTTGTCTGAATCATTCAGCATGTCAGTACCTGATGTTTCCATCAGCTTAGCAGAGAGAGAAAGTCAGAGTAAGTGCAAAACCCTCCTCATCATTAAAAACATTCAGCATAATAGCTACAGTTTCCAGCATACCCATATTGAAAAATAAAGGAAGAAAATTAAGAATAATAATATAGGAATACAGTTTCCTTAGCAATTCTAGATCTCCTTCAATCTTAAAAAGTCTGAATTGCAATGACTGCAACCCCCCTGTATTCATCTCCCAAGATCAGTTGTTTAATTTTGCATACCAATGCAATAATTAAATCAGAAACTGATCTAAAACGATTACTTCTCCTGAAGCATCCATATGAAATAATACAGATAAAATGCATACAAAGGGACAAGGACAGGTGAGAACAGCTGTACTAGAAAAAAAAACCCAAACCAAAAAAGTAAGCATTTAGATTAGGTGAAAAGACAGCAAGGAAACAATACAAAAAGCCAGAAGGCAGGACTGATTTCTCAGAATAGGAAAACATTTCCCAAAGAGAATAAATGAACTGTAAAAAAGACACAAGCATTATAAAATAGGATGAAAATATCTAAGCATATAAATTTTAATTTGTTACTTTCAGATATGTTGCAAAGTTTTAATTATTGCTCTTTTCAAGACCATATTTCAATTAGCACACTGGTAGAATTAAAATATTAAAAGCATCTGAAAACCACCAAATACATTCAGATCACTATGTTTCCATTATCGCACTTTCATGACATGGTCACATGAATGTTTAAATAAAAAAATAAATAGCTTAAAATAGTTTTCTATTTTAAAATACTGGACTGCAATTAAATCTAAATTGCAACTGAAATGAAATAATACATCTATGCATTGAAAGGAATGGTTGAGTAAGTCTAAAAAGAAATAGCATTTTAAAAATTACATGTTACAGTAGTACTTTAACAGTGAGAAATAATGCGTACTTACAACATCTAGAGGCGTTTCGCTTGCAATCTGCAATTAAAAACATTCAGAACGCAGTTTGAATACATTTGAATATAAAAGTATATTTGTATAAAACCACTAAGTTGTATAACAGAGGAGAGAAAACTAGCATATCAAATAACATACACAGTTTTACAAAGGGATTATTAAAAAATCTACCTGAGGATTTATTACCTAAAATTCTATTATGTGGCCATTAGTTTCTCTCACTACGTGAACTATTTCAAAAGATACCCTTACTTTACAGGTTTTCCCTACATTTTTATTTGCTCCTTCAGACAACATTTGTGAAATTTCCTAACACTTCTCAAATGGGACAACCTTGGTTATTTTATTTCAGCCATCAGGAAAAAAAAATCATCTAAGTTAAGGAGCAAAATATAATACTCAACCAGTTACCTCTTTATCTCAATGTACTACCTTTTTAGACCAGTATCTAGCATCTTTTAGCTCCTGACCTTGCCCCCTTTAAGAATACCAAGTGCTTAAATATCCTCACAGGGGCTGAAAATCACTCTTGACCTAGCTTAAAAATGAACAATCAAGGTGGAGGAATCCTCTGTGCCTCTGTATCATCCTGTTACAGCTTTCATCTATGACAGATCTTACCAGTTCAAGACATAAACGATGACCATAAGCAGCTGAATAATGTACTGCATTGTATCCTTGTTTGTCTCGGATCCCTGGATTGGCATCATTTCTTAGCAAGTATTCCAGGCACCTATTTAAATTGACATAAGCAAAACCATATATCTAAATACTGAATTTCAACTTTATGCTAAGTGTCAAATTATTCAAATTCAACTGGAAAATAGAATACAGCACACAAGATCACTGATTTAATGTACAGTATTTCCTAGGAGTAGAGAAACCTAGCTCATTACACCAAGCCAGGTCAAACACAAAGCCTCCAAAATTTGCACAAATTCTTTTCTGCAGACATCCTGCATCCTCTGAATTATCTGACTTGGTTAAAGCTAGTATTTCATGTCTGTTTTCCTCCTAGCTATTATAATTGCAGTTACCTTTGTTAATACAAATGATTATTATTTTTTGCATGTTTTTCTGTAGCAGTACATTTTTCTGTACTCAATATAGAAGGAAGAGAACCAATAGCTCAGTTCCTCATGGTCGGCATCCACGAGTCACACACACATATGCTTCCAATACCAGACAGTAATTTATCAATTTATTTATTCAGTAAACAGTTGTTAGCATACTTATATCCTACCATTCCTTACACAAAGTTATAAGGCAGAACATGGTGATCACAATTTCAACTACAGACAGCCATGAGGATGGAAGATTACTTTTAACTCATCTCCCTATCCCTGTTTTTCTAAGAGATTCCATGTATGCACACTGGACAACTCCAACCAATCACCCTTCTTATTAATAATTTTATGTTGTCTATCATTTCAGCAACACTCTGCAAAGTCATCATCATGACCCTGAACTTGATGGTGAAATCCTACAAAAGCAGCCATCACTGGCAGGAAGACAGCATGACCCTGCAGCATCAGAACTCTGTATAAGCTTTTTCAAGGAAGGGGTCAGCAAACATAACAGGACAAGTTCATCATCTCAGTGAGGTCCAGTACCAGCTGTGATGAAATAGAAACACATTTCAACAGGAGTAAGAGACAGCTGTACTTGGTCAAAGGCCTGGTAACCTCAAGCGTAACAACACTGATTTGCTGAAGACCTGACATTTGCTTTTCCCTTCATAGGCTGAATAATGTACAAACCATGTGAGTGAAGATGAAAGAGGGAAAAAGCTGCAGGAAAAACTATGAACAAGGAGATGTCCAGTTACAGCATACTCTGTCTCACTACAAAGTTGAGAAGGAGTACTTTCATTTTCATCATTTTGTGCCCAGTATAAAGGACTTAGGTAGGTAGTGATAAAAGGTAGAAATCCTCCAGTTTTAAAGAATAACATATGTAACATATATATAAGTAACTGTACGACAAGTTCAACGTACCTAATAAAAAGCTACTTGTAATGCATTTCTATGTTTGTAACCAACTAATTCAGGTTTTATTTGCTCGCTAAACAAATGCCATTAATGGCAACTGAACCCACATGTTTTTATTTGATATGAAACAGGATGAGATTTCTGAGAGTCCAGAGAAAGATACTTTGTCCTACTGAGTGAGAATTACTGTCCCTACCTTTCATTTGTCCAGTCACCTAACTTTCTTTGTTAATTTTTATCAGTGATTTTGTATTAACATTCATGGCTCATTTATAAATGTTAAACACTACTGGCGTTGGCTATCTAAATCTCTATTTCTTTGTTTTCTCTATTTGTGTGCTCACAAAAAAAATACACTACACTAAATACTGCAAGAAGCAAAGTCTACTAAAAACTCTTGAGTACCCATTCTTTCCAATGAAAACCACGTAATTATTTTTGCTGTTTCTTCTCATCCAGGAAAGAGATTAAATTTGCATCTTTTGCATTCTTAACTGTCCTCAACAGGCCTCTTTAAAGGAGATAACTGAACTTTGTGACAGCCCAGATAAGTTAATCTTATTTCCTATTTACTTACTGGTGTACTGCTTATGAAATAATTCTAACATAGAAAGAGCATGGGCTTTTCTCCCCTAAAATGCTGCTTAGTTTATCTCATTCTTCAAAGACATTTCTTTCCCTAGTCTTGTCAAAACAGGGCTTACTGGTCTTTGGTCCAGATCAGAAGCATTTGTTAAACACATAAAAGAAACACTTCCAAACAGGAACAAACCAGAAAATAATTTTCAACAAAACCATCCTTGTCCCTAAAATCTGTCTTTAAAGATGTCTGAAGACTATAAAAATGCCCATAAATATCTTGGGAATTTCCATGTAGATAATTTCCTGACCCTTTTTTTCCCAGACTTTATATTCCAACCCAGTAATCGTTTTTAGCTTCATTCCTATTTTGAATATGAGCTGAGCGGTTCTGGTTTTCCAGCTGTTACTAATCATCTTTCTGCATCAATAAAAAGCTTTTCCTCAGGCCATTCTGCTCTGCAGTCTGTCTTCTAGAAAGACAACTGTGAATCAGAAGGGCAATACCATGTGGCTTCCAGAGATGATTCTTTGAGTTATCTCCCAAAGCTCGGAAGCATTGCCATCATCATCTTGCTTGTGCCTTTTATAAGACAGATGGCAAAACGATGTCATCTGAAAAACCATTAGAGTTTGGAGGTTTTCAGAGCAACTGTGAAGCTAAAGTTAATACTAGCTCAACTTGCAAGAGGGCAATTAAAGTAAGATTGTCTCAGCAAACTCCAACAGGAATTGAAAGTATATCTAAAAAGCAGCAATTTTGTTTTGAAATAAAAAAGCTTATACTTTAAACATTAACTGACCATGTAAGTATTATTTTTTCATCTTTCAAAACTCAATCTGCAGGTTACATGCCACCTAGTTCATATTGCTACCTCACCTTTCAAAAGATACCTTATTCAACAAGATGATGTTGCACGAAACAGCACTCTTTTCCAGTGAAGGTGTCACTGGGTGCCTTTGAAAGACGATGCTACACATCAGCTTGTTCTGACCTGTGTATGTGAGTGTGGGCACATGCAAATGGCACTCTTTACAAGTCTCCTCAATACATACAACATCCGGAGCTTAAGTACTCAATATATACAACATCTGGAGCTTAAGTAAACTCATCAATATTGTGTTATCTATGTAAACTTCGCATGTAAGCATTTAAGTAGTTGATAACTGTTAAATATAACTTAGTTACAAAAAAACCCCACTTACAAGAGACATTTGTAAATTTATGGAAGTTTCTGGATGAATTTCATTAATAAAAGTCTATCTACTTCCAAAAAATTTACACTAACAAGAGTCTTATTTCAAACATGAATAGTTTAATGAAACACTGTCCTGGGTTCAGCAGTAGCAGTCATTTTTCTCCTTCTCAGTAGCTGGTGCAGTGCTGTGGTTTTGACTTTC
>JANRGW010051251.1:0-20066 GCA_024733675.1 Psilopsiagon aymara | reverse complement strand
AACTTGGCTAGGGATGTTAAGGACAACAGGAAGTGATTCTATAGATATATTGCAAATAAAAGACAGGCTAGGGACAACGTAGGCCCTCTCCAGAAGCAAACGGGAGAACTGGCTGCCCTGCATTTGGAGAAGGCTGAGGTTCTTAATGACTTCTTTGCCACAGTCTTTACTGGAAAATGTTCTGATCACACCACCCAAGTCTTGGAAGGCAGACACAGGGACTGTGAGAATGAAGACCTTGGCCCACTGTAGGAGAGGATCTGGTTCAAGACCATCTTAATAACCTGTATGTATACAAGTCCATGAGACCTGATGAAATCCATCCGCGGATCCTGAAGGAGTTGGCAAATGAAGTTGCTAAGCCACTGTCCATCATATTTGAAAAATCATGGCAGTCAGTTGAAGTTCCCGACGACTGGAAAATGGGAAATATAACCCCCATTTTCAAGAAGGGGAAAAAGGGTGACCTGGGGAATTACAGAGCAGTCAGCCTCACCTCTGTGCCTGGCAAAATCTTGGAGCGGATACTCCTGGAAGGCATGCTGAGGCACATGAAGAACAACGAGGTGGTTGGTGTCAGGTGTCCTTTCAGCCTTCTCTGCTTAAGACTGAGAAAATCCGGTTCTTTCACTTTCTTCTCAATATGTCCTGTCCTCCACCTCCCAGTGACTTTGGTGACCTTTTGCTGGACTTGTGCTGGTATGTCACTGCCTTTTTTGCATAGAAAAGACCCTAAAACTGAACTCAGTTCTCCAGGTGTGGTCTCAAAAGTGTCAGTAGAGTAGAATAACTGTTTTCTTTGATCTGTTCACTGTAATCTTCCTAAATACAAATCAGTATTCAATTGGACCTTCTTCATGGAAAGTGACAACACTGCTGACTCATGTTCATCTTATTCTTCACCAGGATTTGCAGTTACTTTTCTTCAAAGCTATTTTCTACTCAGTTGGTGCCCAGCCTGTACTGTTGCACAAGGTAACTCCTAGACATGGACTCTTCACATGTTTTTGCTGAAACTGGAAGTCCTGCTCAATCACTTTCAGTAGACATAAAGAAAGAAAATAACAGACATGATTCTCAAATCTAGTTGTTTGACTCATTTAGAAGAAAGGAGTCTTGCTTCCAGTACAGAATACAGGGAAAGTTAAAATATGGAAAAAAACCTTCATAACTGGACTGAAAATCATCCCTTTTCTCTGTTAGGTGAATACTGTAACTGCTAAAATATAGAACCCTATTATCTGTCTACTCAGTGAAATATGAGATGGAGCTGGAAAGAGTGTGAGTTTCATTCTAAAAGACTTGATAGCTTAAAGATAAGAGGCGTGTTACACAATAACCTGATTCAAAGCTGCTCAGGAAAAGTCAAAAATAAAACCTAATTCGCTGTTGCCTGCACAAAGTTCACAACCACTAAGCCCCATCATAAATAGAATTATTCATCCTATAAGATTTGATAAGTGAGCACTGATTCAGTCATTTATCTCCAGAAGATGTTTGAAGACTATACATTATAATTCCAGATAGGCATATTTTTGTAATCACGGTTCATGTGTTTAACCTTGGTGGCTTTAGTGTGATCCTCCCTCCACTGCCATTGCTGTACTTTGCTGCTAGCTTAGTGTCTTTCAGTTCAGCATGACAATTTCTGTGGAGTAAGGTTTTATCTCATGCTTCCTGTCCATGTAAGGCAGCTCCTTTATGTACAACTTCTTTGTGCTCCGTTAGGTACCAAATTCTAATTCTGTGTCAGATACTTTCAGGACTTTAATTGTAATACATTGGCAGTGTTCAAGGCCAGGTTGGACAGAGCCTTGGGTGACATAGTTTAGTGGGAGGTGTCCCTGCCCATGGCAGGCGAGTTGGAACTAGGTGATCTTAAGGTCCTCTCCAACCCTAAATTTTCTATGGTTCTGTGATTCTATGAATTCAGGGTGCAACAGTCAATGGAGAGAAAATTCCAGACAGTGGTTCATCTCAAAAATCTTCCGGACCACCATTTGGAGGTACCTATTTTTTTCCATTGGCTGCCAAGGGAGCACACAATGAGGATGCTCCTGACCCAGCCATCTCAGGAAAATGTCTAAACATAAGCAGGTTGATTCACATTCCTACTGTTGAAAGTGTGTGTAAATGTAGCCCTAGTCTCAACGACTGGAATAGCTCATGGCAAGTGAGAAGATCCTCAGGGAGGATGCAAACCTTTTGGGATTTTTGTGCTCAAAATTATAGTAGCTGAAAATAAGCATTATAAATTGGCTGATGTGGGACAACTTTTGTATGTTTGCAATGGTCAGTGTTGGATAAAAACTACCTAGCTGATGGAAAATAAGCAAAATTTTATGCCTTGAAAGCACTATAAATAAGATGCACAGTAACATTCATAAGGTTGTTGAGGCTTCAGAAAAAATAGTAGGCTGAAATTTGACAAATATTTAGCAACATTATGAGAATCCTCTGTGATAAATGATTCGGTGAATTATATCAACAGAGCGTGCTTGTATAAACTGTTTTGATCACCACCCACATGGCAATAATGAACACTGAAAATAATATGTTTTATTCAGCACATAAATGTATTTTAAATGGTGTTAAAGTGAAAATTGTTGTAGAAAATTGAACACAGAAATGCACTAAGTGCATGATATCAGATTTGCAATGCTGGCGAAATAGGAGCCATTCTTTGATTCTAAGAGCACGTGTTGTTGTGCTGCTTGAATTCATACAACTGAACATTTTTCCTTTCCTTCCATAGACAAGGTGGTCTCATTCACACTTCCCTTTCAGATGAGTCCATGTTAGTACTGTACACAGCACCTGAAATGAATCACAGCTGTTCCCAGGAACATTGAGTAATTAAACCATGTAGGCAACCATGCATTTGGTTTAACATGTATGGGTTATTCCGAAATCCATTCCTTGAGCCAGCTGGATTTGAGTCTTGACCACATCTTGAATACTGGTAAAAAATTTAATGATTAATTTTATTCTAAATTATTATAATTACATAAATTATTATTATAAATGATTAATGTTATTATAAATTTATTATAAATTATTAAATTTAGTATAAATATCAATAATATGTCCTAATATTCTATACTCAAGGCAAGTGTCCCATTAATTTAGGGAGACATCAGGTAATACTTTTTTCTGTTTTTCAGGAATGGCTATTTGTGTCTCGTTTACAGCTGCTAAGTGCTGTCCAATCAGTGGTTTTATGGTGATAAACAGCAAACCTTTTTTACTGCCGTTTTAAGAGGTTTCCATCCTCTTCTTTCCCCTGCAGCTTGTTCCTGTCCCATCAGCTAGAACATTTGATTTGGAACAGCTGAAAGGATAGAGATTTCTGGAAATGAAGCAGTGCAGAACAAGGGAGGGGAAATTCTGTCAGTGACTGTTAGGTCCCTGAGATGTACAGCTGGATGTCAAATCGACTGTCTGCCTGGCTGCCTTTTAATCTCTGGTATGGGAGCGGTCAATAGGAAAAAGAGGGTTTTAATCTTTTTTTATTCCATATCACTTTGCAGCTGAGCTTTGCGGGCGAAATTAAGTCATGTTTCAATTCACAGATGGAATTGTTGCTAAAGCTGTGGCTTATGTAGAGACCAATTTTGATACCGTGTTGGTAAAAGTCTCAGTGGAAGGAAGATCAGAGTTGGCGTCCTGCCTGGATCACACCACTGTCTACAGAAAGCCTTCCATTGCCGCCAGCTATGCTAAAGCTCACCACAGAATCCTTCAAATTTCATGATCTGAAAGTGATTATATACCTCTTCTTAGAACAACTTATCTGTGCTCAGAGTTTACTCAGCCTTCAGGGCAGAAAATTGTGTGGGAGCTAAGGAGGACTTAAAAGCTCCAGGACATAATTTTGTATTACTAAAATACCAATAAAAATGCCATTATTGAGAAAAAGTGGCAAAGTAATGTAGCTTCTCAGGAAATGGAGGCAGACAAGAGTGTTACTTTAATTGAGGTTAGAATAGAGGTTAGAATTTCTTCACTGCACAATTTAAATGCAACAAATGCACTGCAGTTTCTGCTAATATTTGAATGTTAGGAACACTATTGTGCTAAAGAAATTCAGGGATTAATAATTTCACTTTCCACACAGCACTTGGCATCTAATTTTTGCTCTATGTACCGACAGTACGTTTGTGAGAGTCTTAAGGAGCAGTTCATGTAAAAGGAGTAGTTCACAGTGACAACATATTCCTGCTCTCACACATGTGATGTTGAGGAGGATTTTAAGTCATTCTTTTCTCAGTTTAAAGAACTAAGTCCCAAAGAGGCTGCTGGCTTTTTGTCTCTCAGAACGATGCTCCATCACTGCCTGTCACTTCTGAGATTTTACAAGGCTACTTGTGTGGTGTGTCCACAAGGAGTTGATAAAAGTAGGAAAAAGTAGGTCCACATCAGGGAAAGGCTATGGCTGAAGACCTTTGATGTGCATGACCATACGTCTGAGAAATATTGACTTAGCTGGAGAGGGAGAATTCAGTTGTCTTCCAGCTTCTGATCTCCAGGAACACACCCAAAGACGCAGGATTTGCTGTATTTACATTGCTCTGAGCCTCCTTTCTTGAAAAGATCTCCATCATGCTGTTTCATACTGTCAACTGTGATAAGGTTATTAACCTCATTATCCAAAGGAACAAAGTGTCTGTATCCAGAGGCAGTCCATCACAGATGAACCAACAAGCAACAGCTGCCAGAGTCAATCTGTATCCATCAGTGAACGCTGTCAGCCCCTGTTTTAGTCCACCCCACTATTCCATTCCACAGCTGACGCTTACTAAAGACAAAAACTGCTTCTGGGTCTAGAAGTGGGTGGGCATGTCATTCTGGTCATGACAAACTCCTACAGACCCAAGGTAGAGTGGTTTAGGGCTGTAAAGTCTATGCTGGTAATAGTTTACTGATTGCCATGGTAACTAGGGACCTTACTGTGCCCATAGATGTCATTCATGCTCCTCAGAGCAATGTTCTGTAATCATAAGAGAGATTCAGCACATCCAAGCACATCCCAGGACAGCGCAAGTTACCATAGACAGCAAATGTGGAGTAGGATTAGTTATACCCATGTTGTATGCCAGGACATATGCTCTCAGCCTACCCTCCAGGAGCTTCTGCTGCCCACAGTGAGACCTCTCTGCCATTTGCATCACTACTGACTTGTCTGCAGCTTCTACACCTCTATACTTTTCTGTGCGGTTACACTTAGGAGGTTGCACATAGCACGGCAACTTGGTGCCTACCGCAGTCTCTCTGGGGCATTGTAACATGCACTGGTTTCTGATACTAAAGTCATTATAAGGAAAAACTGCATTTTATTTTGAGAGAAAAAAATATTCTATTACTAGAAAACAATATTTTTAAAATACTTGTTTGTTATTAGCAGATAATGGAAGGGAGAGAGCCAGAAATAAATTTCAACTTTTTCTATTAAACTATGAAACAAGAAATGTGTCTGGTCCATTCAGAGTAAGACAGCCACCATTGACACATAGCTGAATATACATTTCTAAAAATTCTCATAGACTCTTGAACTTCTGAAAGAGAATAAATAAATTAGCTGAAGGAGGGGAAGGAAAAGGTCTCCAATCTACACAAAACAAACTAAGATGTGTAATGGTGCTGCAGGGTAATTAGATGAAGCATGAGAAAATTATCCATTATGAAGCATGAGAAAATTATCCATTATTCTGAAAGGCACATTTGAAATAAAAATGTCAGCCTTATTATATTATGAATAAATCCTGTGAGGTGTTGAGTAACAGCTGGCCATCATGCATCAGGATTTGGTCAGGATAAAGCCCTTGGTGGTCATGTTAAATTAGATGAACCTACTTTAGTTGCTGTTAAAAAAAAAAAAAAAAAGGCAAATAAAAGTATTATGCAGTCTGGAACAACTAAGAATACATATCCTAGTGCAAGTGAAAGAAAGATGTGAGTAGCTGGTAAACATATTTGGGTTAACTGCTGAATTTTGGTCTGTCTACAGGCATAAGAAGTTTGGGACCATGGACAATAATTTATTCTTTTTCAGCTTTTATCTGAACCAGAATCTGGATAAATTTACCAGAGATACAGAAAGATTTTTTACAGTGCATATGCATTTTAGTTTGCAGCGAAATTCAGTATCTATTGAGTTATTGGTTACTGCATGTTGGCGCAAAGAAAGCTGAAATAAATTATTCATTACAATTAGCATAGAAGTGCAAGGTTTCACAGAGGGATTAAACTGCAGTGACTTGTTCAATCTATCATGCTGTTTACTGAGGTTTCAATACCCTGGTAAGGGTGGAAAAATTGCTATGTGACTGAGATCAGGTAAAGAGACAGTTTGAGAAAGTTAATTGTAACAGCAGTGTTTGAGTAATGTGCTGTATGGAGCACTGTTAAAAGGTACTAACAGCTTCCATGAAATGTTTCTTTTGCTTTAATTCAGAATAGCAGGCTAATCTACAGATGGTGGATATGTTAGGTCAGTGGAACAAGCAATCAAGTCTGTCCGCAGAGAGTAACTCGAAATGCCACTTAAAGCAGCAAAATCATAAAAATACCTGATCAGAAGCTAGGACACAACACTGCTGGGTATCTGTATGCATTTGAGGCAGAAGGCAATGGCACAGTCCATCAGCAAATAAAAAGGTTTCAAGAAGCAGCAAAAAATTAGTGCTTCTCTGGTCCAGAACTGACAGAAAGTTCAGATATGGCACCTGAAAGCAAAGAAATTGTCAGTTTCTCATATGCAAGAAAACACCTATGTGTACATCCCCTGTAAACAAGCAGATTGCAGCAAAACAAATCCAGCTCTTACCACTTGTCTCTCCATCACAATTAATTTTGCAAGTGCCTTACTAAAACCCAGATAAATGGGGCAAAATTATATTCAGAATTGAAAGACTTAAATGATGAGAAAGATGATATCTTTTTCCATTCTTTAAGGGCCTTAAACATGTGCCTCTATCTGCCCATGGCAATTTAAAGTCCTTTCCAGGACTATCTAATATCTTTCTGTGACATCACAGTCTTTTAGAGGAATTTGAAAGGATGGCAAGATTTTGACAGAAAGATGGCTGTTAATGAACATTCTAGGATGTAAGTAAAGCTGAAGAGCAAAGTTAGGAAGAATTCATATGATTAGAATGCTATATCAAGATAAAACTGCTAATAAGTATTTGTAATTTGTTGTGCAGCTCGAATTTTCCCTGGAGGTGTGAAATCACTCACAGTTAAAATGCAATCTAAGAGGTGACAAGAAAAATTAAACTTCTCCAAGACTTGATTCTTGGCTGTGATCAATGCTCCGTAAACATATGCCCAATTTTTTTAATTAACATAGTTAGAAGGATATTTGGTGCAACAAATATACTTTGGCCCAATGCTTTTAAAGCCAGAGAGCAATTTAAAATTAGTTGAACATCTTTGTTACATTCTTAGTATTCATTCACTGCCTTGGATAATTTCTGCTGGTTTCAATGTTGTCAAAACCATCAGCTTACTAAATAGCAGCAGAGCAGCCATCTCTGAGTAGGCAAGTCCCCTTGTCAATAGAACAGTATTTGTAGGTCTTGAAATACAGTGAAATTCATGTGCAAATCTTCCAAGGCATAATTTTGGTACAAAAAGGAATAATCAGAGGAGGAATTTGATTGGAAAATAAATTACAGTAAGTGATTCACAAGATGGAGCCAAATTCAGGTATTCAGCACTGATCCTGGAAGCTCAGCAGCATGATGGGACTTTTTGCCAGGATGTTAAAAGAAATAATTGTCATTTATGGCTATCAGACCATCTCAAGAGCTCTTAAGTTTATTCTGTAGTTCCAAAACCGAGAAAAAAATTGCAAGGAGATTTGCTTAGTTGTGTATTCACCAACCTCATTTCTGCTCCATCTGCACTCTGCGGAATCGTAGATGGTCAAAGTTTCTGGAAAAAAGCTTCAGGATTTAATAAGTTCAATGTTTTGTAAGACTTGTTTCCTTAGTACTTCTTGGGCTGGGGCAAGGGATGGGTCTAACTAAATATTGCTGGTTTGGACTGAAGCATTGTAGCATTTTTTATGAATTTCTGTATACGTTTGTACAAAAATAGAAATTAACATATGGATGCAAATTTGATTTTCCAAAGAAGCTTGATTTCTATAGGTTTTTACTTTAAGCCTAATATTTCTGTAAATTATTTCAATGGCTGCTGTCTTTCTCATCTTGATAGTTCAAGTTTTGGCTCCATGAATCAATCTTTTGCTGTTACTTCATCAGTAAGAGAGTACTGGTTTATGCATACACAATGTCAAGGTAACTGCATTTGTATTTGTATTTCCACACTAATTAAAAAAATAAAACAAAACAAAGCATGCTTAAATGCAGTACAAACACATCAATCGTGCAAATAAAATAGAACAAGAAAAGAAGTGCAAATGTAATGGGAGAACAGGATAGAAGTAAAAGATCATCTGGAAATGAATTAGCCTCTGATTTCAGTAAGGGTCGTGATGTTAAAAATAGAATCAGGCAGTGATTTGAAATGGACTTCCAGAGGTCATCTAGTTGACAAACCACCAGGATCAAAATAAGGTTTAGGCTACATATACCTGTTTGGAGCTAAGGCCCAGAGCAAGAATAGGGCTCATGTTAGATTTAGGGTTTGGATTAGTGATAAGAGAGACAAAGGCTAGACCTTTCACTCACAACCTGCTTTTAATCTGAACAATTGCTTCTGTTGTATTCGCAGTTTCTAAGGTAAGGAAACAAACCTTAGCCCCAGATGAGTGGTTTCATCCATCCGTGAAAGCACTAGTGCTAATGTAATTTATATCTGTCACAGCAAATATAATGAAAAATGGGAACAATGCAGCTTTTAATTTTCCCCACAGTAGGCCTGTTGGCCTTAGAAACTAAAACGAGTTCAGATTTACCTCAATTTTTTATGAGTGAAAGGAATTTCACCAGAATATGGAATTTTCTCCTGGTTCCTAGTTTTAGACGTAGGCTCAACTACCAAACAAAAAAGTAACTGCATGTATGGCTAATTTTGAGCATCCAGCATTGGATTGTACTGATGTGCGAACATAAGGATTGATTTTAGCATGTATTAAGAGTTTGAATGCTTATTTAAATCTCTTAGCACTGCTCAATCTGGCTCATTTTATATGAAAGAGTTTCCTTTTGCTGCACATGGAGGTTCTCCTGACATACTTTAAATGTTTTATTAAAGAATGTTCAAGCCACTCATATCCTAACACTGCATACACTGGAAGGGGAAAAAATACCACAATTATTTGAAGAGCTGAAATATTGAAAGAACAGAGCACAGTCAGAAAGCTCATGTGACTGTGAAGCCACTCATCTGAAAAGGACTATAGCAGGAGCAGGATGGATAGAAAAGGCTTCTAATATAATCCATGTCAAATGGACTATTGAGTACACACTGGGGAAATTAAGATAATTAGGAGGTTTCGTAGTATGCTCCTAACATTGATAATCTTCCAAGCAAGCAACTGTCTCTACTTACTTTTTTTCTGCACTCCAAACAAAGAAAATCAAGGAAGAGGGGTGGTTTGGGAAGAGAAAAAGATTTCTGAAGAGCACATTACCAGTGTGCATAAGGGATAATTTCAGTGACTACTGTGAGCCTGCCTGCTCACTTATATGCTTCTGGCATCTAGGGGTCAAGGGAAGGGAAGTTCTGAGCACACTATTCAGCTTTGAATTCCCTTCGCTCCCACCTACACTGCCTCACAGTAGAAATGCACCCACACAGGATATAATAACCTGTACTTAATCAATTGTCTTGTTAATATTGGTCTAAATAATGCAGAGCAGTGTAGGCTTCATAAACAAAAGGAGGTACAGAATAATATTATTCCACTTAGTAAGGGCCTGAGTCTTCTTACCATTACAAATCCAGATCAATACAATTTAAATAAATCATATCACTTGACTCATGAGATTGTGGAGGAATAGAATTTGTCCCACTGCTGAAGGACCCTCTTAATCAGTTATAGCTATGTTGTGCTACCTAAACCTGATAGCAGAGACCATTACTCCCTCAAGTATTCCTGGCAGGAATGGATACAACCGAGAAAAGACACTACAGTGCATTAGCACAGCTCAGGGTTATGAGAAGATGGCTTTTTGGTATTACTTACCTACCTCCTCCTCTCAGTTAACACTTCAGCTGTATCCCCACCTATACAGTTATCACATTGCGTAGACAGCAGACCTGGCTGTGAACTTTTGTTAGTATGAAAAACTAGCCCTCATTGAATATGTATATGTTAGGAAATGCAACCCTGCTTGCCAGCTCCCAAAGCTATGTGCACCTGTAGGCAGATTTCCCAAGAATGAGTGAACCTCCAGTTTTGGTTATTTGTCCCAAAGCACTGGGATGCAGGAGATTTTCAGGAAAAAATTACATGTTTCAATTTCCTGATCTCACTTCTGGAAATTACACCTCAAACTGGAATTCAAAATAATCATTTTAGGTAGCTGTCAGGACTGGACGTACGTTTAAAGATTTTGTATTTGGCAATTGAAGAGAGGATCATATAATCAAAAACAGTAATGTGAATTCCAGGCATCATTATAGGGAGTGTGCTGCCTGTAGTGAAATTGGACCATTCATTAAATTCTCAACCTATTAGAGCTTTAAACATGATGTATTATAAAAATTATAGCAATGGGCATGATAATTAAGTAATCTATGATTGCACATGATCTTAATGTCATGCTTAAGGCAGGAGGTGCACTTTATGCTTTAAAATGTTAATAGGCCTTTAGGAAAAGAAATATTAGATGGACTTAATTTGAAGGACTGAATGGTACCTTCGACTGTGTTCCTAAGTAGTAGATTATAGGATAGTAGCAACTGATTCCTATATGTCTCCATGACCTCCTTGGACTTCAGTAAAAAAAATTAACCTGCATGCCCAAAAATTCATCAGTTTTAAGATGTCTTGAATTAAGCAAGACAATCACTTCTATTTTTATGTTCAAATTTTCAAGAATTTAAACATGTTAATAACAGTAGTTATTTTGTTGGTGGACAATCCTATGAGCAGCTACCATTAGTGACTGGCATGCGAACCTGTGCTATTTAATGTTTTGTGTTAACAGTAAAAATGAAAGCAAAGCACTGAGCTTTCAGGGTAAATCTGATATTAACTAATATTTGGGAGTAACATAGCACTCTTGAGTTGCACAGGAAGTACAGGATCAGGCTGAACATACTTACAAGGCTTGAATAGCCTGAAGGAGCCTGAAACAGCCTCAACAGGACTTGCAAAGCAGTTGTCAGATTAACATTGCACCCGTCTGCCAGTCAAAAGCTAACTGAGATGTTTTTCATTCCTTCTCCTTCCAATGGCCTGTGACTGATGTGAAAGCATCACCTCAGTGTTCCGTCCACACTGCCTTCGCCATTCCCTTATGGTCCCTCCAGCTCCTTATTTGTCTTCATCTCTAGCTCCCCATGCATGCAGAACTAAAGGAGGTGTGTGCATGTGGGTAAAATTATTATATTACCATAATGGGTTTTTCACCCACGGAGACTTTAATTCTTTTTTTGTTTATACCTTATTTTACTGTTTGTTACGTTGCCTTACATATCACATCAGAAATGTCTTTGGTCTCATCCCTGAATGCAGCTGTAATATGTTAAAGAGTCCTAAATTTTGTCAGTTATCTCTGTAAGTCAAGCACATAATTTGGTACACAATTTGCTTTGCTTTAGCTTGAGACTCCAGTGTGAGGGTCATTAGGCCACTGAGCTTGCTTGCAGGAAGAAGTGATGGGGGCGCAAAGCACTTGTTGCTGCCCTTCTTAAATCCATGGTCTAAGCAGGCCTTACATGACATAAAAGAAGCAAATGAAACTAGCTTACATGACCTCCCCCATCTCCTCTGCCCTGTGAACAGAAAGACAACAAATACATGAGTTTGCAGCAGATATCCACCCTAATCAAAATAAAAAGCTATTTGAGATAGTCTTTGGTCTCTTACCATTAGCTGGTGATCCAGAAATGCATGAATCTTGCACAGGTTTTCACTAGCTGTGTTTTACTCAGTCTATTAAGCATCTCTCATCTGTTCCAGAGACAAGCATGTTGCTGGTACTTTCAGGTAAAAATCTGTGTTAGCTTTCCCCTCAGGCACTTGTTCTTTTCTCTAATAGCAGAGGAATGATCTGTGAAGAGACCAAATTTATGTAAGAACTCCCTTAAGACATAACCTGCTGTCATACCCCTCAGTGGCTCCTGAATGAATCTCCTCTAAAATGCAATCTTCTTACAGAAAGTGAGTAGGGACAGGTCAGGTAACCCCGTAGGTGTTTGTAGGATTAGGAAGTCTTCTGAAATGTGACTAAAGTTCCCCACCTCTGGAAAGGACTATCTAAATCTGCATCATCACCTGAATGAGGACATTCATATTCAAATGACCCCAGACTATCTTAGGATCTAGATAGATCTATATCCCAAGGGGAGGTGAAGATTGCTCCTACATCCCCCTTTTTCACTTTGTGAATTCTGGTAGACAGGATGCCTATATAGCTGGCAAACCTGAATCACAGAGGAATCATTTTTTTAGCACCCTTTTTCCCTCCTACCTTTTTGTTGCTTTGTATTTTAAGCAGCTCTTCAGAAAAGGTTTCAGACTCACGGGGTCAGGTCACTTGAGCGGATACCCTTTAGGTTTGCTCCCCAGTTCACTCTGAGCCAAATTCACTTTTTACTCCAGCGTCATCCTATGTTTCCCCTGGATTCAAAACACCTACAAGGCTTAGTCAGAGGTAGAATATTAGTAAGAGCGAGATGCTGACAACACCACTTTGGCAGATACTCTGCTCTTATCCACAAAACTGTGCTGAATAAGAAAGTGATAGACGGAAGCATTCATGTTAGGTGCTTTCAGGATAAGGAATATTAGAGAAGTGGTAAACAAAACAAGCTTGGATAATTTAGTGTGCACAGCATGAAGCAGAAACTCTGGAGAATAGAAGAGTTAGAGCTGATTTTGTTCTCTGCCTCTAATACATGCTATGGCCTCTGGCCTCTATTTGTCCGAGGAAATTGAACATTACATGTAGGCATGCATAAAATTATGACCTTTTTGCCTAAAGTCTCAAGACCCTCTAAGTTTTAGCTTTCTTAGGATCCTGTATACTCAATGATGATCTGAAATTCTAACTGTGTAGGAGCCAAGAAAACTGTATGACAGGTAACAGTGAAAGGCACAAGGCCCAAATATGCTCTTCAGCACCCTGATATGAGACTGTGTCAAGATTCAAACATTAGCTATTACTAAGGCTATTTGGAAGTTGCTCATATTTTCTATTATTGCTTGCTTAGCCTTCTCTTTGTTTTCGTATTACAGTCTCTTGAGCAAACAAAACAGTCCTGTTCTGCCTGTTTCTTTCTTTTCTCCAGTGGATTTCTGATCTCTCAAACCCACCATGCAGTGAGGTACAGGCTACAGATATGCTGCAAGCTCCACATCTGATCCTGCTGCCCTGACAGCCATGGAAATGTTGTCACAGCTCACAAGGCTGGACTAGTGCCAGCTCAATATAGCTTTAATGGGATCACTTTCTCTGGTGACTGAGGAGGCTTAGCTGCCATATGGTCTCTTTAGGCTTCTTTTCTGCTAGTACCGTGGAAGTGAATTGCCCTGCCACAAGCTGCAGAACGGGAGGTCAAGAACTGGAGTTCAGAAAGGGAAGGTGAAAGTACAAGGCAACAGGCTGATTTATAGGTTAGCAGAGGAGTCATTTATCATGACAACTAAGTCCTAGTGAAAGATGGCAGCAAACGAAGGGGCAGAAGGCACAAAGTTCACTGTCCTGTACACATTTCCCTTCTAATATGAAATCTATCAGCAGGTTATTTACCTGTGCTTTTCTAGCATTTTCCAAACTTCTAAGAACTGAATGTTTAAAATAGCATAGATGAGCCTGCAGAAAGTGTCCAGCTGTGTTCAGAGAGCATGCTTTGGCAGTTCCTGCAGGAATACTGGGGAAAACAGTCCTAGCAAGGACCAGGGGTGTCCTGATGAAAGTAGCCATTGACTTTTCAGCACATCCTTGAACTGATAATTAGACCAAGTGAGATGAAGAACAAAGTAAGTGGTATTAACATGTAATCAGAGGGTGATAAATGCAAATGTCAATAATTTAATTAGTGCTGTTCTTCCTTGAGAAGCAGCAAGTGAAAAGATAAAAAAACCCTAACCAAAACCCAAACCGAAACAAAAGATAGCTGAAACAAATCTACACTTCAGGGCTGCCTGCTGTATAGCTGAAACTCTATTGCAAAACCAGCTTTACTTTCACAGCTGTCCTTCCACCACAATGGCTGTTTCTTCATGGGAGACATGGTTTAACTATACCAAGCCAGAGTATACAAAGTACTGAGGCTGCTGGAAAAACTGACTGACAAAGACCTTCATGACTTAATGCTGATGGTAGGGACTTAAAGACTACACTGGCACAGCCTAAGCAGTCAAGGCCCTTAGTTCATTTTTCAGAGTCAGTATCCACACATTAGAGCTTTTTCTGACTGATCCCCTTGAGGGAAACACAGGCAGTACGTTGTTGAGACAGACACACCATCATACTTAGTGATGTTAACCTCGCCAGTGAAAGCATTCCTCCATTAGCCTGTTTCCACCTACATTAGCAGTTTTGCTGGCATAAACGTGAAACAGAGGATATGATTTTTTCATGCTCCCTGTGATGTCAATATTTAATGCAGCTGAACCCTCTATCAGTGTAACTTGAGGATCTTAAGTGAAATGCGTACAAGCTTTTGCTAGGGTAGCAAGTGTTGGCTAACACAGCATCCTCCCTAAGCAATTTGGTTACACCTGCCAAATGAAGAGTGGGGATTTTTTCTCCACTTGTTTAGCTCTTTGAGGAGAGGTATGAGAGCTCCATAGTTAGAAAAAGCCCTCCTGCTGTTCCGCATTGCATCTCCACCAGAGGGCTCTGCTGGTGTACTTACATGGGCTCGGCAGGGCTGGGAGCTGGATCCTCCTCCCTCAGGCTCCTCTGATACCTCTGAGCTGCCTGGTATCTCTAGGACAGTCCCTCGTCAATCCTCAGACTGGCTGAAAAAAACTAAATACACCAAAGCCAAAAGTGGACCAAAAAAAAAAAAAAAAAAGAAAAAAAAAAGGAGAAAAAATTTAAAAAGCAAACAAATCCACCAAAATAATTTGTCCACCATTTTTTTTTTTTTTTCAGCCAGCAATGACAGTTACAAAAGTCTTAACCCAATAAAGACATGTGTCAAGGACTTTACAAGATAAAGGTCAAAGTTTGCAGTAAAGAGTTGAGCCCTGCCACAGAGCAAAAGGCATACCCAATATGTCACAGACTCTGCTCTCCAATGCCTTTGGCTTTTCATATGCCTTAGAGCACTAGGTGTGTTTCCCTCAGCAGTGTAAATACAGGTGAACAGTCTTCTCTCTAATGTGGACAGTGCAGTGTTTATCCACTTCATGTGACAACCAACTAGTGAGATCACTTTATTTCTCTTTTGCCCCTGCACGACTGACCTCATACTCCCTCATAGGAGAAGGTCAGTTGGTGTAATTGAATGTAAGTGAAAGGAAAACTGAGGATAAAGCTTCCACCTGTGTACTCAGCATAAAATTTTCCTGCACTGAATGATGAGGTTTCTGAAATGGAAGTTGACTCTGATGTGCAAAGCACCAGGAAAGCAGAACTAACTTCTGTGTCCAGAAAAAAATTACATGTTTCACCATAGCAAGTGGTTCACACTATATATTAGAAAGTTGTGGAATATTGTTAGTTTTCTAATAATATAACTAATTCCTAGTTTTCTATCTGATGATTAGAGACAGTTTGCATGCCTAAGGCTTGCACATGGTTTTTGTTCTATTTCTGTATATATATGGAACTCTGTACTCTGAAGACTGTGTTTCCAAGACATTCTTATAAAATCAGCTTCAGCAGTGTGAAATAACTGCGAGCCTAAAATCACCTTTTGTAAATATGGGTTATGAATTTGAGACTTTTATAATTTTATTCAATTCTTGTGGATGCTAAATAAGTGAAGGAAGCTGTGAATATGGTTAAAGACATTTCTGCTAGGATCAATAGTGAACACAAAAAACCAGCTGTAGTAGAGCTAACTACTGTCATCTTAGTTCATGCCCTGAGCTCTCATGTGAGCATAGAGCCTGCACACCAGTTTGTACTTTGACTCATGTTTGCAATGAGACAACTGGCTTCATAGGCAAGAAGACTCATGTCTGAGCTAGATCTGCCTCACATGCTGATTTCGCCCTTCTACGCAGAATACCTACATCCAGCTCCAATTCTAGAGCACTAGAGACAAATATGAAAGTATCCACCAAATGTCTCTTATGATTTAAATATGTGGGGGAACAAAGCCCTGTGTGAGAGTCTGTGTTTTCCTGGCTCAATGTCTGTGTTGTTTTATGATCTGTATTTGAAGACTACCAAAAAATTTCAGCTGGTTCAAAATACAGAAGTCAGCTGCCTGCTCTTTCCTCAGCGTGTCTCCAAAGACATGCAGGGCACTGCATTGGGCAGAGTGCTCTGGCTCCCCGGTCATTTGTAACCTACCGTCAGCTCTAGCCCATGGACTGACATATCCTTTTGTCTTTGGGGTTTTAGAATCTGTTGTTGCTTGTTCTGCGGTTGATGATGAAGTTCATTTTGGCAGCAGTGGCAGAACATTAGCTCTGAAATTAGTACTTTTACACAAACACAAATTTGGTACAAAAATCTCACATAAAATTGAATCAAAAGTATAGCACTCCTTCCCCCACCCATATGCCTTCTTGGTCTTCATCACAACTACTAAGTTCATTTGAGAAGCCTAATCAAATACTACATCTGTTGATCTTCTAAGACTTAGTGATATGGTGGCTTCAAGGAAGGGCATCTGACTAGCACTTGCCTTAACCCTGAAGTGGCCTGGATTTCTTAATTCCAGATTACACTGAGACACCTTCCACTTCATCTGGCGTCCGGTGAAGGAGGTTCATGATGAAGAGTAGCATTTTTAGACAAAGGTGTTAAAATCTGATGTTTGGGTTTCTGAATTTTTTATTGTGTTACTTTGGATTTTTTTGACTTTTGGTGTCCATGTTGTCCCAAATGCTTACATACATAATTTAATGAACTGGAAAATAAAATTGTAAATTGTCAGCATGATTGCATGACTGCTTAGAGAATGGAGTGCTTAGTCACTCTCAAGCCTGTGACATTTTTAAAGGTTGCATGGGATTTTAGTTGCATCAGTTCTGCTAAAGTACTATCAAATCAGACACCTTTACCTCTCCCCTCTCAGTAGCTAATAGGGAGAAAGAAGTTATCAGAATTAAAAGACCACACAAGAGTTTGAAACGATACAGGCTTTTTCAGAAAACCTAGGGTGGATTAAAATCTTGGTATTCAGTCTGAAACTGTGAAGTACTGGTTAAATAGAAGCATTTTTCACTTTACAGGCATCATTCCAGCACAGACAGACTTGCTGCTAGAAGTGAGCATAGCCAAGGTATCTGTCAGTCTAGGTGTACGTAACAGCTTGCTTCTGGTTTAAGGGGACTATCTGTAATTATTATGCTGGCATTTATATTATTATTTTAAAAATAAAAGAAACAAGAAAATGAAACAAGAGCTGTGTCAGAAGCCATGTCAGTCAGTCATATTGCGCTCTCAGAAGAGTAAGCAGTCTGTAGTATTTTCAGAAGCAAGCCCAATGCTAATCCAAATAGAAGCTCTTTGCATCTACAAAGGTAGCCTATGGCAAACACCAAGCTGTGCCTTATATACCCTGGAATTGGGACAGTTTTCCCAAACCCACAATTTATACCTATTCAATTTTTGTTTGAGACTGGAGTCTGAAGTCCATTTTTTCAGGTTTTCAAATTTCAATCAGCTTTCTACAACCAAGCAGTAAGACATTGGAAAGTCCCCCTTATTCACTATAGCAGCACGCTTAGCTTTGAAAATACAATCTCTAAAGCACAGCATGCCGGAGTTTGCCTTGCCTACTCTCTGAAATTCCTAAGATAATTCTGGTGTAGGTAAAATTCAATGTTAAGAATTGTGTTCCATTGTCTTAATGACTTGCTCTTCACATTCTTTTGCACCTAATTAGATTCAGATCAAATGAAGTCATAAGTGCCTAGGGATAAAGAGAAACTCTTAAAGGGCAATTGACTCAGACAATGCAAGTCTCTAAGGGGACTTTGAAGCCAATGCAGTGATTAATTGCTTATTTAAACTTCGTGTGCTGAACTGTTCTGACAGGACAGGTATTTTCTTGCCAGTTGGCTGACTCCCTTGCAAAAGCAGTTTGGTTGTGTAAGAGTGCAGCAACAAAATTAAGAGATGGCCATTTCATGTGCACATGGGGAGTGCATCATCAAAAGTAGCATATGGCAGCTGTGTTCAGTATTTAATAAAGAGCTATAATAATTAGTGTATGGAGGCTGAGAGTGTATTTTTTTAGGTCTAGAGTATGCTGAATATTTGCCAAAAAATGTAAATTCTTTTGTATTATGGTGAGAAAGTCTGAGAGAATACATACTGAACCAGCAGAACAATGGCACTGGGAGCAAATGAAAGGTCCACCAGGATCTATGCTATTATTGAGAAGCCATGTCCAAGCGCTGGCACCTGTTGCCTCTAGCTCATTATGGGGTTGACAGCATTAGGATAGTTTTCTGAAATGTCAGTATGGTCCTATTCTGCTTTGGTTAGCCAGTGTAGAAAAGGTACTCCACACTCTACAACTTCTGTTCAGCTTTGCAATGCAAACTCTCAGCTTCTGTTTCATTTACTAACTTGGGAGCAAAACACCATTAGTAAGAGAAGGAATTTCACAACTTGGTGCCTTCCAGGCTATAACTGTACATCATTTCTGTTGCATTACTTTGACCTTTTACATATGCTATATCAGTTGTGTTGTGAAAGTACAGTTTGTTCTGAGTTTAGCTGCTAACAGTTGCCTCTGGGATTTCTTTATGCTTCAGTATTGGAACTACTTTGCATAACAGACTTTCTTGTAAGTGACTTTTTCCCATCATTCCCTTACTGTCAATCTACTTAGAGTTAGACTTGCATCCTGGCATCGGTTCCTTAGTCTTTCCTTGTTTTATTCATTGCTCTCTCTTTCTTCTCATTTTTCTTTGGCTTTCTTTTTCCCTACTGCTGTACCCTGTGCAGACACATGCCCTGATACCCTAACTTTGTGTTTTTCTTCTATTTCCTTTTTTTTTTTTTTTTTTTTTTTTTGTATTTAACAACATACACACTCTGGTCTGCACAATGCCCAAACTAGCAAGACTCCTGAAGGAACAGAAAAAGAAACAAAACAACACACTGTATTTTGGGCTTGCTTCCCTTTGTTCTTCGCATTCTCCTGATTTTTTGGCTTGATCTGTCAGGAATAATCAAGCCAGATAAACACTCTGTAGTAGGTACTATATTCTTTATCAGTACAGCACCTAACACACTTTTGGATGCTATAAAGAGCTACAAGATGTGGTTGAAAATATTTGCCTTAAGAACTCAGCGATATGGGTATTGCATTCAGACTTTATTATCTTTCTGTTAGGCAATTGGCTCTGAAATAAGAACAGCAATAACAACATATGGAATTAGTCAGCTTGTATCAGTCAAGGGACTGCTCTTGGTTCATTTATAGCTTGTTTACATGGAAAAAAAAAAAAATCAAGGCACCTTTACTGTTTCTCTACAACTTCTGCCTGGCACTAGAATACTACTGCATTCAAGATTATGCATTTAATTTATAGAGGAAGAAGATCAGAACAAAAGCCTATAAGGTGCAAATACTGCCCAAATTACATACTACATTTCTGTGTAATCATAGAATCGTAGAATAGTTTGGTTGGAAAGGACCTTAAGATCATCTAGTTCCAACCGCCCTGCCATGAGCAGGAACACCTCCACTAAACCATGACACCCAAGGCCCTGTCCAACCTGGCCTTGAACACCGCCAGGGATGGAGCATTCACAGCTTCCCTGGGCAACCCATTC
>JANRGW010051250.1:0-16078 GCA_024733675.1 Psilopsiagon aymara | reverse complement strand
GGAAGCAGAGACAGGGCACCTGACCCAAACTGACCAAAGAGGTATTCCATACCATAGCACGTCATGCCCAGGAGGGAAAAAAAACTGGGGGCAGGAACCCAGAAAGATTCAATTCATGGCTCAGTCATCAGGTGGTGAGCAGTTGTATCCTCTTCCCTTGTATTTCCCTTGTCATTATTATTATTGGTGGTAGCAGCAGCGGTTTGTGTTATACCTTAGTTACTGTACTGTTCTTATCTCAGCCTGTGGGAGTTACATTCTTTTGATTCTTCTCCGCATTTTCCTCCCCCTCGGAGTGGGGGAGAAGAAGGAGGGGGAGTGAGTGAGCAAACTGCATGTTTTACGGCTTAAACCATGACACCATGGTGTTGTGTTCACTTTGCTTCCTCTCCTCATGCTATTTACTAATTCCATTTCCTGTGATACATCTGAAAAGAAGGTTGTAAGCAGGGTTGGCAGAGATTTTTCATCCTTTGGCATAGTCAGCAATATTTCCACCTCATAAAACTAAAATCACAGCTCTAAGCCCAGCAGTACCTCACCACTTTTGCTTTTACCCAGCAATAAAAGAGAGCTGAAAAGAGCATTCAACTTGGGAACCCACAGGCAGACTTCATGGGAAGCCTTGGTGCCCTCTCTACCTCTCTCTTGTCTCTCTGTCTCTTGTAGGTATGGCAGACAGTTTGAACACCCTTGCTCCAAAAGGAGACAGCAGCATAACTTATATTGGTGGGGGAAAAGAAGGGAAAATTATCTTTCCAGTCTTTTCAGTGGAAGTGGAAACTTTCAGTTTTATTTAAAAGTAAGTGGGTTTGGGTTTTGTTTGTTTTTTTAGGGTTTTTTTCCTGGAAATGGTGAAAACTCTTGGGAGAGAGGTTGGCATCCTCTTCAGACTGGATTTCTTAAAATATCTTTGTCTTTTTTGGTTTTTTATCTCTATAAATCAACATTGTCTTTGCATTTGCCTGTTAAATCTGAGAGGCTCTGCTCTGAAACGGATCTTATGTGCTGCAGTCATTCTTGCAAACACTATATAAATATGTATATTTAAGAGTTAACACTTTTTATTATATTGCTGTTCTTGCCTGTCTAAACACATATGCCTATGTAAATATATATAATACATATATAAAATACATATATATACACAGACACATGCATACGCATGCAGTGCTGCTTCAGACAGTATAAAGTCAACAAAAATTATATGTAGAGGTAGCCAAGTCTGTCCCACTTATGTGGCCTAAAATCAGGTAACCTGAAAATAACTTCCTCATTCTATATGCATAGTCTCACCACTTTTCTTCTGTGATTTCAAGCCCTGGAACTCCAAAGTTTTGGGTTGTGATTTCATTTCATCTCAGTTTGGAGTCAAAAGCAGCCATTTTTTTTTCAGTTGGATGGGTGATCTTCCCCTCACAGCCCCTATCTTTTGAAAAATTTATTTTCAGGAAAAACCCAACCATAATTCTGGAATTCAAACTTTAATTTCAAACCATCTGTTTGAAGTTTATGTTTATGTTATTCCTACATTAACTCACAACAAAGGCAGGAGTGCAAGATATGGCGTAGATGAGATTCTGCATCCCACCATATCATTTCATGATAACATTTCCAGTAATAACGTTTTGATATTCTGTATTTTGAAAAACATTAACAGCAGCTCCTAATTATGGCAGATTAATGACAAAAACTTGCAGTGTCTCCTGTTATTAAAAAAATTAATGATTTCAGCACTTCATTTGGTTTTCTATTGAATGCATCATTTCATCTGAGCATAAACGGGGAACACTCATGTGGAAAATAATAAGGGCTCTGATTCACAGTCTCTGATGAATTTAACTGCAATGGCAAAAGAGGTTACTGCCTCCAGCTGTCCTCCCTTTTCCTGCGGGAAAGATTAACAATCCACTTTGGAGTCCATGCAACGTGCAGCATGTCTGCTCTTCACACTCCACAGCTCCCAGCGAAGTGTGCCCATGCAAACTGCCATCAGCGGGGGTTAACTCTCAGGTCTGAAGAGATGCCGAATTTTAGAGCAATTGTGGACCAAAGCTCTTGGGAGGATTTTCAAATAGCATGAACTGGCATCCACCTTTAATGTTTACTAATATTTTCTGGGTATCTGTAATGAATGCTCAAAATTGCCTCTTGTTCAGCTTCTTAGTTTATCTGAGACCATGAGAAGTGAGCCCATGTTAACCTCACCATGTGAGGTGCATGACACCTGTATTGGGGCAACACTTGATATCAATACAAGATGGGAGATGAATGGATTGAGAGAAGCCCTGTGGACAAGGGCTTGGGGGTGTTGTTGACAAGAAGCTGAACATGCACCAGCTTCAGCGTGTGCTCGCAGCCCAGAAAGCTAACCGTATCCTGGGCTGCATCAACAGGAGAGTGACCAGCAGGTTGAAGGAGGTGATCCTGCCCTCTACTCTGCTCTTGGGAGACCTCACTTGGAATCCTGCTCCTGGAGTCCTCAACACAAGAGGCAAGTGGACCTGCTCAAGTGAGTCCAGAAGAGGACAAATCTGATCAGAGAGCTGCAGCATAGCTCCTATGAGGACAGGCTGAGAGAACTGGGCTTGTTCAGCCTGGAGAAGAGAAGGCTCTGCGGAGACCTTAAAGCAGCTTTTCAGTACTTATAAGGGCATATAAGAAAGCTTGGTACAAACTGTTTAGCAGGGCCTGTTATGACAGAGCAAGAAGTAATGGTTTTAAACTAAAAGAGGAGAAAATCAGACTACATGTAAGGAGGAATTTTTTATGATGTGTGTGATGAAGCACTGGATCAGGCTGCCCAGAGATGGGTGGTAGAATGCTCCATCCCTGGAAACACATTCAAGATCAGATTGGACAGGGTTCTGAGCAACGTGATCTATTTGAGGATGTCCCTGCTTATTGCAGGGAGGTTGGACTAGATGACCTTTAAAGGTCCGTTCCAACCCAAACTGTTCTATAGTTCTACAATATCCTCCAGACTGTTTTACAGAAGAGGTGCAGACAAGTTAAATGACTAAACTAACATTATATGGCCAGGAAGTTACTGAACTGGGGACAAAGGGACCTTTTTCAAAGTGCATGGTAGTGCTAAATCCAGGTGGTGCTGCCTGCAAGATAAGATGATTTCCTGCCCCAAGTCTGACAAGTAGACACCTGGGCGAATTAGGCAAAGCAGGACTATTACTCCTCTAGAGTCCCATTTTGTAATTTCACAGGTGATTCCTAGCAAGTTGATTTATTGGGGACATTTCCTGTACTTTTGTCAGCACCTGAGTAATGGAGAACTGAGGCAGGAGTTGCAGTGAAGAATGCTTCCATGTAACAGATTAAAGAAACAAAACCCCTGGAGGGTTTGAGGGTATTTTGTTCCCCTTCCAAGAAGAAACTCAACTTCAGAGTAATAATATTAGCCCCAGCTCTGGAAAGACCTAGCTTTCTGTGCCCAAAATGTACAAAACCAAGGCCACGCAGCCTCTGACATGGTTTTCACTTCTGCTAAATAAAAGGTCATATAGAGTACAGGCTTGTTATATAAAATGAGCTGTTGACAAAGACTGTGCTTTCTGTTAAACCCAAATGTCTACATTAACTCTCCTCACTTGAAGGATAGTTAAATCTTTTAGACAGGATGCAGTAACATTTGCATGCTGATGGTAATAGCAAATACTTTCTTGTGTTCAGATGAAAGGAGGCTGTCTCTATCTGCCAGAATAAAACTATTGGGCTGATTTCAAAAGTCATAAGTTTTAGCTTTTGTCCTGAATCTTCCCCAGCACTGTTCTAAATCATTTTGGTTTAAGAGTTTTGCCAGTATTTAGTGTGTGTGGCAGAACTTCCCAAGGAATCAGCACACTGGGAGATCTAAAATGCCCACTTTCCCCCTAAATTACAGTTTCAGGAGGAGTTGCTGGGGCATTTTGTGTATGCAGAAATTACATCAAAAAGAAAGCGGCTGTGCACAGTGAGGCATCTCTTAGAACACATGTCGATTTCTACCATCCAAAGCCAGTCTATGAATATTGTTCACATAAGGCTGCAGTCCTATGGCTTGTTTTGGCTGTTACTAAGCCAAGCAAATAGATTTTCTCCCTTCCTTTTCACTCAGCTGGTATAACTGCACGTATAGTCACTCCCTGACCCAGTTCAGTCAAAATGATCCAGTTAGCTCACACACTTTAAATAGTAGGGTTTTTTCCTAACCTGTTTCATTATGATTGAATTGGGTTAGGGAACAATTGTGTACACATATCAGAGGAGGAGCATGGGGAACAGGGGAATAAACCTTCAGAGGAGACAGTGAGAAGCAGCTGGGACTGGGAACCTCTTTGCTCCACATCAGCTGAAACCAGACACACAACAGCAACTGAACACTGGCACAACAGAAAATTCCTATGGGATTGGGTTTTTACCTGGTACGAAACATCTTAGTTCCTTTGAAGTTGAGAGTGATATGTTCATTTACAGTACTGGAAATACCGTCTCCTGTGTGTTTTCTGCAGGGTTGCAAAGTGTTTTACAGCCATTCAGACTGGCTTTCGGTAGTGAATTTCTTTAACTGTTGGAAATATCTGCAAACAGAAAAGATTCATCTCAGAAAAGGATCCCATCAGTGGGTCTCTGTGGTCTCACTTTTTTCACTCATCAATAAATTCCATTGACAAGCTTTCTTCATTGAAAGGAGAGATAAGCTCAGCTTTCCAGGCTGCACTATTCTTCATTAACTAAAAAAGAAAAAGAAATACAGTGAAGGAAGACCAAACAAAACCAAGGAATGCTTCTGAAGTCTATGAAATTCAATCCTTTAAGCTTACTGCTTCTTTACAGTTTTTTTTATCACAAAGTCCCTGGTATGAATCAATTAAAATGAGCTTGCTAATGATTAAAGAGTTTCACTATATATTTTTGCACAGTTGGCCACGTGCTGGCCACAAGGACAGAAAAATAGAAGAAACTGGATCTGAAAGCATATGTTTTTATGTGAATAAGCAAGCTTACAGAACGTGGCAATTCTTGCCTTTCTTGCCTATGGAAAAGAGATATCTGAGCTCTAGATGTTCATCCACTAATGCAAGGTGATCCTCCCTTCCTTCAGTTCATTGAACGCTCTAGGCTTTGCCACATTTGAATGGTAAATTACAAGGAACAGAATTACAAATAAATGTGCAACTCTTATTTGTGTAGCCAATCTGCATCTACAGTCTGATATATGTTGTTTGCTAGATGTAAAAACCAAGGATACTAATTATGAATAAATTGATTATGTGTGGGTGGAGAAGGGTGGGTTGAGGTTAAGGCAAAAGAGAACAGGGTAAAGATTTTTCAGAACCTCAAACCTCCACCTGGTTGCAGTCATCTCAGTTGCTCAATTATGCTAATATCCTTGGTGCGTTTAGCTTTTGGTGAAGAGGGAAAGAGTGCTGAGATGGGATTTTTGCTGAAGTGCAGAGAGCCTGGGTGAAAGGGATGAGAGTGAGAGGAGAAAGCAAGATTTTTTTTTAGCTATTCTGTGAAATGCCAATATAGAAGGCAGAGGAAAGCAACGTGAACTGCACAGATGTGATTGGAGATAAATTGCCAGAAAAATTTTGAAAAATGGTTAATAAATTTTGTGAGAGATGAGGTAGAACTGTGTTGCTGTGTAGGTTGGTTATGGAGAATGCAGGACTCCTATGAAGCGATTATGTGATGAAGCTAATAAGGGTGAGAGATAAGAGATGATGATGTTGTTATGAGAATGAGATTAACTCCCTCATCATGAAGGAACAGTGAATAGGCAACAGTCACAGCTACCCTTCACGTGGGTATGAACAAAGGATTTGGCTGTTTCTGTGGGACAGGCAGGGAAGAGTAAGCTTCAAAAAAAAAAAGACCAAACTTTTGTGAAAGATTCCACGAGAGGGAAGTGACAGCGATGAAAGGAGCAGGGGCTGGAAAATGCAGTCATGGTCAAATCATGAGACCTAGTAATGGCATCCACACCCACCTTATGCATTCAGGACTGGAATTCATCAGGTCCAACCCAGCTTGCTCTCCATCATTAACTGATCTCATGAATCCATACTGCTGACAGTAGGAGCTTTTATTTTGTCAACAAATCCCACTCACTCACAGGGCAGAGGTGCTCAGGGATCTCCCATAATTCAGTGCATGTTCACCATACTGTGAGGAACAGTGGAAACATTGCTGTTGATGTTTGCACCAGGCATGCTGAACTAAAGGATAATATAATCCAAAATTTCTTTCCTTGGCTTTATCCAAAAGTCACCACCACCTCAATGTTTTCAGTGCTGATGAAAGTATTTAGACTTGCATGGCCTCAGGCTCCTTCTCTAAATGCAGTCTAGATGTAATCAGGTGTGTCTGGCTTATAATTATGTCTCTGATACTGACTTTCTTTTATTGATTGCCTTTGGGTGAGTCACTTACTTAACTTCCCCATCCTTTCTGTCTTTCATGTTTAGAAGCAGATATGGTAATATTTACCTGCTTTTCTTTGAAACATGTCTCAGAGATGAATGGCTGCTCATGGAATTCTTTGAGGATGAAAATAATATGTACACGCTAAATAGTAATTCTCTGGGTGTGATGTAACTGCCCAGTCTCACTGCTGACTATTCATATTCATTTGCACAGCACTACAATTTGAACTATTCACACACTATAGACAAGGTTGTATATAAAAAGAATGCTGCAGTTGTAGTTGTTAATGCTCTTATAACTGTACACTGCTTAATTGTTTCACACTGTAAGCTCTTAACTGAGCTATTAAAAGCTCTGTAAAGAAAGAAAAAAGGATACATGAAAATTCCTAGGGGAAAATATGTTAAACCTATAAGCATATATTATTGCAGTAAATTCAGAGATGAGGAAGACTTCCATAGTAAGTTTTTCATAGTTAAAATTTGTTTAACTGACATCTTTAGATAAATGAACTGACTTCAAATGTTTCTTAGAGATACCCAGAATATTTTTTAGTCTTTTGGTTAATCATGAGGAAGAAGTATTTTTTATTTAAAATCTGGATCCACTAAGAAAAGCCCAATTGCTCCTTCTAAGCCAGTATTTGGTTTCCAGTGGTGCCTGTGAGGAGTTGCCGAGGGAAGAGCTAGAACAGGACAGGCATTTCCAGTACCCTTCTTCTAGCTCCCTCAATCTCTGGCCATTTTCAGGCCAGGAGGCTTCCAGTGTAGATTCTGTAGTCTGTGAAGAACCTCTTTTCAAGTGCTTGTCTTTTCCCTAGAGTCCAAGTAAACTTCTTGCATTCATCGCCATACTGTAAAGCACATTTTTCCTTTCACTGAATTAGAATTGTCCCAGTGACAATCCAACCACAGCGGCACTGCTTTTCCTTATTATCCTTGCATAAGCAAAGAGTTTTAAAAAGATGAAAAAGAAAAGGAGTACAGGAGGAAACCACCAGTAACTTAGTTTCTCTGTGTATTTTCCCATAATTTTTCTGTTAAAACAAAGGGGCTACTCAGAGGGAGGGAACGCAACTAACCACGGTGTTCACCTGTACCACAACAGTTGTGAGACCTCAATTTTCCCTGCCTTAATGAAAAAGAAGTAAGAGAATGTGTAACACTAAGATAAATGGATGCCTGAAGAACAGTAGAACAGTAGGCATCCAGAGGGTCCTCCACTGTTCCTTTCTTTTTCTTTCTTTTTTTTTTTTTTTTTTTTTTTTTAAGGAGCATCTTTCACATAAAATAGTGCAAAATAAGAAAACTGCCTCCCTAGCAAAATGGGATTTTTTACAGGAGTAAGTCACCTGATTTGACTTCTTGCAGTCACAGAACAGTTTGATCATGATGTGTATTGTAAAAGAGACATTTCAGCTCTCTCTTAGCCAATTCTGTTGTTCAGTGTCCAGATGGGAACTTGCCTCCCCCAGGGTCTGAATCCATGCCATTAAAAAAGTTATGTAAAATCCATTCTGTTTGAACCCTGCATTGCTTAATTTAAGCAATTCCCTCTGACTGTGTGGGAAATCTAGGCAACTTTGAGGGATGATTCAGATTGCTGATGTTAGCTATCTGTCAGTCATGTTGTACTCTACTCCTGCTTTTCTGAGGCTCATAACTTTAATGGAGCTGTGTGTTAGCAGTGATATTTATCTTTAATGTAATAGCCTAATGATTAATGAAACTGCTCAGAAAGAGGGATGACTTAGGTGATTGGAATCCCCAAGCCTAAAGAGGATTGGGATCTTCAGAATAGCTAAATTCATGTCATTCATTGGTCTGAAAATTAGGGCATCCTCTGTTCCTCTGCCAAAGCTGAGGGCCATCCTACTGGGAGCAAAAGACAGAGTAAAACAGTCAAGCAAAAACCTGGTTCTGGCCCCATTATTATGGCACTTGCTATGTGAAATAAACTTACTTTCAGCCTTGGTTTTGTTTTTACCCAGCAACAGCCCTCTGTCATGTTCAGGCTGTTCTTGGAAAATGCAAAACCCCAGTGGCGGGAGACTCCTCTTTCCAGAGTCCATGGACTTGTGACTTTTGTTATATTTCACAAATGAAGAGACACCACACATGCAGACCAGCCCCTTTGCAATTATCCCCTCAAACATCCTTATAAAGAGGGGTAGGGAAAGAGAAAAGGGTACCAGGGTACCAGTAGATCAGGAGAAGCTAGCTGTTAGCTTTGAACACAACTAACTTTACAGGCTGCTGTCAGGACTGAAATGCTGCCTATCTGAATGAACTACCAGGCAGTAAGGCCTCAAGTGGAAAATAAGCATCCCCTTTCAGGAACAGGTATTAGAGTGTCTAAGTGCTTTCATGCTAAATAATGAGGCACACACTGAAGTTAGGCTCCTCCAGAGGTAGGTTAAGTGATGGTGGAAAGTAGCTAGATTCAGCCAGGCTGAAACCCTTTCTCTCAGGAGTACACTAGATTCCCTAACACAAGCCCCTCTTACTCTTAACTGGGAGTTGAATCAGTTTAACTTATTGCCTTTGAAAATTACATGAATTTTTAGAAGCTAGAAAACCAGAATGTTTCGATGCATTTTCCTCTTTGAGGTACTTAAGTGTATCTGTTTTGCAAAAAGTGTCAAGGAATACATGCAGCGGCTGTATTAGTGATTCATAAGGGGTAGAATTAAAATAATATTATAAGTAACAATTATGGAATTGATTGAGGTCAGATACATTTTCTTGTGAAAATCTACAGTTATGATAATAATCAAATATTCATGAAGAGCCATTCAAAATATTTTAGTGGACTGGTATTACAGATCACTCTGAAACAGTTAAAAATCCATTGCAAATTACAGAGCAAGTACCGCAAGGAGAAATATCATGGGGCAGGTAATTATGGGAAATATATTTAAAAAGCTGCAGATTAGAGAAAATTGCTGTTTTCAGGTTAGCAGAGGCAGCCAACCAAAACAATTGAGTTAGCAGAGAACTGAGCTGACATCCAAAGTGCTACCTGTAAAGAGAAAAAAAAATCGAAACTGTCAAGGATTCAAAGAAGGATTGAGGATTTACAGTTTATGTAACTGAGAGCAGGCATATAGTAGCTCCTGCCAATTTTGTAGCATGTTGTTCAAACACCAGTGCACTTAAAAGGTCCTGTTATTTTCAACGTGTCTAATTGAACTGTGTGAAGTACTGCATGTTGAAAACGTCTGAAGAATCAAGGCCTAAGTCATCTGGCTGATAGGTGTTCAAGTGTTCATTCATTATTGTTTTCCTTAAATCCTATTCTGGCTTCACATATGCTTTGAGTATGTGATTCATTTTAAAAGTAGCCCTTCTGATGTCAAGTTTAACTCAATCTCTGTGTAATCAGTGCTGCCAAGCTAACATTAGAAATCATGAGCTATGTCCTCTGCTAGACAGGAAAGCAAAGGGCTCCAGGGTAATAAATTGAGAATAAATTTAAAACCATGTTTTAATTTTGTAGTGCCTGGTCAGAGTGTCATGTCCTAGGAACGCAACCTCTTCCATAGCAGTAAGGCTCATCCTTTCAAGTTTTTGTCTTTAAATACACAAGATCTCTCTCTTCATCTTGGGAAATTAAGACTTTCCAGGCTCAACGAATTTCTGTAATCAGTGGAAGAACTGATGACTACATGATTGTTGGATTTTAGCTTTATGGATAATGTATTATGTGGTATATAGGTGTAGCCTGAGTGTAGGCACCTAGGAGATTGCACCAGTGAAAAAAGAATCTGGAAGAAATACTGTCCTGCTTCTAATGAAGTACAGTGGATACAATTAGGAATCCAAAATGGATACCATTTCTTTTCCCAGAGAAATGCAAGGCCTGAAATTGCTTGCAAAGTCTTTGTTTGGGGGATTTTTCTTTTTTCCCAGAAAACTAAAATAATGGTACATTGAAAAATTCAGACAAGTTTCAAACAAGGTCTTTGTTTTACATGCATTTATAGTACTTTCTGAAGCACCTATTTTCTCCTAGTTTCTCTATATGACAAAACTTAGGCCAGTTCAGCTCTGATTCTCCTCTTGTAAGTCAAAGCTATGTGCTAGGGTTAGGTACAGGGGCATGATTATGCTCAGTGTTACCAGTCTTCCATTTTGATTAGCTTCTCTGCTTCTGAAGGCAGCTGTTATTTAGGTGAGCTTAGCAAACATATGCTAAGCTGATTTTAGTGATTATCCTGTGAGCTCATATTTGGCTGACAATAAATGAGACCAAGTAACAATTTAGCAATGACCTAAATGAAAACCATACCTGAAGAGTATCTTGAATGTACGTATCTGTTACCTTATTATTTTCTGTTACTTTTGTCAGGAGATTTTCAACACCCTTAACAACTTTGGAGACTTTCTGTGCATATAATATTTGAAGGTCAACTACTGTGAAATCAATGAGTTATATTTCTTTGCTGAGTTGAATCAAGCAGGTTCAAGCACCCTTGTCTGAATTTTCCCTGAGACTCTCCTGAGCAGATGTTCAATACACTGTAGCTGTACCTGTAATGTGAAAACACTTCCATTAACAGAAAAAAAAAAAAATGCGGTACCCTTGGTTTGTTGCTATGGTGAGAAGATGATTAAGTGCCTTTTCCTGAAAAGGCTGGCTCACTCCATTTAAAATATTTAACTACTGTAGAATTTAGCAAAAGCGTCTGTCACCCATGATGGTGTTCAGGCTCCCTAAGAGCTAAAGAGGAAGCTCATTTTTATTTATTTATTTTTTAATCCTTGTGAGGTCTCTTGCAGAAGCTCTCATTACACTGCCGTACGCCTACCCACCTGTAGGCAGTTGAAGGAAATCCTCAGAAGGTATTTGCAGAGTATCCATCTTCTTGAACAGAATCATGGATGATTTCCAGAGAAGATATAACTTTGTATTTTATGTGGTATATTTTCTGATTTCATGTTTTATTGTACTTCTGTGATTTTATCTTATTTCAAATTTGTTTCTTGATTTGCAGTCTTGTTGGTATGCCTGGTGAGATGCCTGCTATATGACGCTTTTAATCTTGCTCTGGACAGGGTGCTGGGCCATCTTGTTTAGACTGTGCTTTTCCCAGGAAAAAAAACAGTAAAAAAGAGAAAGGTTGGACCAGATGGTCCTTGAGGTCCCTTCCAACCTGGTATTCTGTGATTCTAAAGCTATTATAATGTTGCTCCACAGTTCCTGATCCTGTCATTTAACTACCAGTGATGGTTTCCTTTACCAGTTCAGAATTTACATTTTGAACTTTGTTACCTGAGAATTTTATGGGGAGTTTAAATGAGCTTTTGAGCCCGTGACTTAAACTTTCTTTTCATAGTGAGAGTTCCAAAGGCCAAAGGGACTTCTAAAGACAAAAACCATTATTTATTATACAAGCTGATTCAATTTACTACACAGAGAAAATATAAAATGAAAAGGTCAAGAAGAGGAGGAGAAAAGAAAACAAGAATTATATCCAATTCTTCTTCTACCCATGGTGTCCCTGAAGGCAAGTTCTTGCTTCTAGGTTTGGTTTTAGCCAAGTCAGTGACTTTCTGAGTTGCAACAACTCTTCCCAGAAAGTTCTTCCCATGTCTTGTGAGAGTGGCTGTCTGCTCCCAGGTCTTGGATCAGCCCCTCTGAATAAACTTTCTGCCATTTGTCATCTACTACGTACTGCGGTCTGGAGCCTTCAGTGCTCATGTATGTAAAAATTGTGCAATGATATTTACTGGGAAAAAAGCTCGCTAGACTTTACATTGTAGGAAGATTCTGCGCTTCCGGAATGCTCCATTTTTTCAGCTTGTTTTTTTTTATTCTTTATTAAGAGGAATGATATGAGGGAAAGGCAGTAGTCTCCAAGAAGGAAAGGTCCAGATGGTAATACGAAATGAACAGATTTTTTCCTTCTTTTCCCACAGTAGGAAAATACTCATAGAAATCCCACCGAAGCAGAAAGATGTAGGAATGCTTGATTTCATTAGAGGTGAAATATTAAAATCCAACTTATTGTCCATAAATTTTGTGGAAGAGTAGGTGAGGAATTCAGATAAATTCAGACAAAAAATGAGTTGAAGTGAAATTCAGTAATTTGAGAGGAATTAGACTTCTTGTCCTTGCTTGTTCCAGGCTATCCATGCATTTGGTTGTGGAATCCTACAATCAGCAGGAGTTTGCATCCTTGAAATACAGTTTTCTCCTTTTAATCACACGTATTTGAACTTTACATCATTTTAGTGCTTTAGAAGTGGAGGAAACTTCACTTCAACTTTCTTACTGCCCTCAGAGTTCACTGACATTACCAGGCTGATGGGGCTAAGCCTTACTGGCCCACCTCCTTGCAGTCTGAGTCCAGAAGTTCTTTGCATCAGGGACTCTGATCTCTGGAGAAAAAAACTCAAATTACAAAAATTATTCTAGAATAATTTAATTTGTGCTCAGATAGAGACTGTAGGCCAAGAGAAGAAGGTGTATCTGGGCTGGACCTCTTTCCTCAGAAGGCTTTTGTCATGGGTTCAGCAGTAGCAGTCATTTTTCTCCTTCTTGGTAGCTGGTGCAGTGCTGTGTTTTTGACTTTTGGCCTTGGAACAGCGCTGATAACACCAATGTTTTTAGTTACGGCTTAGTGATGTTTGGTCTGGCCAAGGACTTTCTGAGCCTCATGCTCTGCCAGGGAGGAGGGGGAGCCGGGAGGAAGCAGGGAAAGGGCACTTGACCCAAACTGACCAAAGAGGTATTCCATACCATAGCACGCCATGCCCAGGATGTAAAAATGGAGGGCAGAGACCCATAAGGGGGGGGTCCTTGCTTGATCGAGCTGAGTATACTTGGTGAACTGTGGCATTCTCTTCCCTTGTATTTCTCTTGGCATTATTATTATTGGTAGCAGCAGTGGTTTGTGTTATACATTGGTTACTGGACTGTTCTTATCTCAACCTGTGGGGGTTGCATTCTTTATATTCTCCTTCCCATCCCTTTGGGAGTTGGGGGGAAGAAAGAGGGGGGGAGTGAGTGAGCAAACTGCGTGGCTGATTTACGTCTTAATCCACGACAGCTTTGCAGGACTAAAGGGGAACTAATGGCTTGTTCTATTCTAAAAAGATTAAAAAGTTTATTGCTGTTGCTTTTACTATGGCATGATATTTATAAAAAAACACAATTTCTTGTACACAAGGAGATTTCAATTCAGTGAAGTCTCCTTGAAGGTACTGAATGCTAGTGTGGCTGTTCAGATCTCTTTGGATCACCAGTTAGTGTAAAACTAAAACTGTTGTGTTTTTAGCTAAAGCTAAGATACCTTGGGTATCTGTAAGATTTGAAGAGGTGAAGGAGTGTTATTGTCTAAATAACATTCTGGTTTACAGTCCATCAGCAGTCAATAGGAGTTTTCTCTTTAACCATTTCTAAGGCCTCTTTTAACTCTCTAGCATTGTTCCTGTCACAGTTTTAAATCTCAGAAGTAAGTTTTTCTGCTGTAAGAAAGAAAGTTTTCCCTCCCCCTGCCTTTGAGCAATAACTACAGTTTGCACCGCCCTTCTCCCTGGTCCTGGAGTGCTTGTGAGTGGGTTCCTTCTGTAGGTTAAGGTAGTTTAGGGTTGGAATTCAGCTTAAGACAGTTAAGTGTCTACATTAATATTCAGTTGGTTAACCTTATATATCTAGTGTCATGTGTGTCCCTAGACTAACCCACTGCCCTCCAGCTACCAATCTGGAAGGCCATGGGTCTCCTCTAGATTTTGCAACAGACATGCAAGCTTCATGGACATACCTTATATATCCTTGGGCATCTGAGACATTTGCTGGTACCCACCGAATTCTTGCCTAGGTCTCTCTTGACTGCACTGGAGGTTCAGACACCCAGTAAGGGACTCACCTTTAAACTTCAACACTGGAGACAAGTGTGTGAATTGAAACCTCTCCTATGTTGCTACGTGGTCAGGGGACTGACCTGGATTAAAAATAACTGTTTTCCTGGGAGAAGGAGAGGGGAAAGAAGGAAGCACACAACATGGAAGTGTGAGATTCTGTTTGATTGAATTGTTTATTTCTACTTTAGTTCTAATCAAACCAGTTCCCTCAGCCTCTGTACTCACTCCACAGCCACACAAGACCAGGGATGTTATAAGACGCGTGGCTATATTTGGCATCATAGCTGACTTGTGCTGTCATGAAGTGTTCTTGGAACATCAGCCTAATTGAAACTATTTCATGATGTAATTTTGGATTCAAACCTCTCGTATCTGAGGAGGGGGTGATTATTTTTCTTCTCTTTGCTGTGTTGGCTATCACTGGGAAAAAAATACTAAATTGGAAGGAGTTTATTCACATTTTTCTATTGTATAAAAAAATATAATGAAAGGGAGTTTAACCACATTCACGTCAGTGCTTGCTAAAACTTGATCCTGTTTGTGAAGTGAAATATAAGACTAGATTGAAGCAAAATGGTAACCTGAAGGTCTATGCTAGTCACAACGGATGAATAAAATGCAAAAAACTTTGCCAGCAGCAAGAATGCAAAACTGTATTTTTCTTACTGATTCACCTTTAATAATGTATCATTATTCATAATTCCATAAAGGTTATGCATTAAAGCTAATTTTACATGAAGCATTTCTTAAACATACCCTTAAAGAGTATGATATGAAATAAAAAAAAATCGGGCTTGTTGTTTTCTTCCAGTTTCAATATTTTTAATTATAATTGTAATTAGCCATTAATACCTGGCAATGAATGAGTTTGAAAAGGCCTCACTGTGCATTGTCTAATGCACTGCCTAACTACTCCAGTTACTAAGTTATAGACCAGGTTCAAAGAAGGATTTTGATTTTGCCATTCTAACAGTTAGTCATCTGGTTCTTTGAGCAGTGTTTAATAGTCCTGATTGAATTGCACATGCAATGATTGGAGGAATAGTGGCATAGAAATTAAGATTTATCTTATTATACTATTATATATCTGATTATACCTATATTTGGGTAGGTGGATATCATAGGAAAATCCAAAGGGGAACTTACTTCTGAACTTCTGCCTCTCTTTGTTATCTCTTGGAGACTGCAGCTGGCATATGATCTCTCTGTTACCCCTCTCAGCACAGTTAAGTGCCTTCTTCATGCCTGCTGTAATACTCTCCATGCCTTGCAAATATTCTGGTGTTCACAACACACCTGCAAGCGTGGGAAGAAACTTGTCTATCAGGCCTGGCACAGGTACCTGAAGAGACTCAGACCCACAAATCAAACATCCCAGGCAAGTTTGCTAAGGCTGGTATCTCCTGTACTGATCATGGGATATAGTAAAAAGTAGTGCAAGCCATGTGATTGTGATGGGATTGCTTGGGGAAGGGATCTGGTGATGAGGGCACTCCTGTAGCTTATCACTGGGCATGTACAGTAACAAAATCTTCTGTGAAAGCAAGAAAATTAAAAAGCACTGAACCATGATAACTCCAAGTTGATATGTCGGAGGGAAGGAATGCCATCCAGAGGGACCTTGGCACGCTTGTGAGGTGGGCTGATGCCAACCTGATGAAGTTTAATCATGACAAGCGCAAGGTCCTACACCTGGGTCAGAGCAATCCCAGACACAGCTCCAGGTTGGGCAGAGAAGAGATTCAGAGCAGCCCTGCGGAGAAGGACTTGGGGGTGTTGGTTGA